>DWPV01006419.1:0-11541 GCA_018251915.1 Urbanus proteus proteus
GATCATATCTGGGGTTGATTACAAATGTCCATGGGCGGCAGTGGCCACTTACCATCAGGTGGACTGCAAGCTCGTTTTCTACTCATGTTATAAAAAAAAACTGAAAAGGACTCTACGTTAAGAAAGACTCAATGCATTTTTATATAAATGATACATAAGCCAATACATACATAAACCCTTTCTTATTCCAGATGTTCGTCCGCCTCTTCGTGGACGAGAATCTTGACAGGATAGTTCCTATTTCGAAGCAACCTAAGGAGAAGATCCAGGCTATCATTGATTCCTGCACCCGACAGTTTCCGGAGTTTGCCGAGCGCGCCCGAAAGCGGATCAGGACCTATCTGAAGAGCTGCAGGCGGAATAAGAAAGTCCGTGGTGAAGGACCCACCACAGGCAACGGAGGGAACACGCCGTCAGGCAACGCCTGGGATACTGCGGTGAGGGTCTCTGACGTCGGATTCATTTATGATTGCCTAGTACTTTATGTGTTAATCAGGTTTAACTTGATAGTTAATATTGAACAGTTTGCATTTACAGTTGTGGGATTGGACTACTTAATCCCATCTTAGCTTTTAATGGCATGAAGATGTGTCCACCCACATTTTAAATGACTCAAAATTTTATTGTAAAATGTTGGTTGATTTTTACATTTGTGTTCTTAATAATGTCACAAAATTGGAGATTCAATTTTGTTACATTATGAAGTATCATTTTCACATAAGTGAAAACTATGTTATCCATGGAACTCATGTACTAAACTACCATAAAATCATCCAGGTTCGGCCAACTCCAGCTCATCTGACTTCAGTGCAGGCTGAACACATCTTGGCTCAGGCGTGCGAGAACGAAAGCCTCAACGCCAAACGCATGCGTCTTGGTCTGGACCCAGTCAGCCAGCCGATGCCAACAGTGCCCACTCCAATGGTAAGAAAATACACAAAGATATAGCATGTTTTTTATTTCTGTTTCCTTGGTCAAAAATTTCGACGAAAATAGAGCTGGAGCAGTTTGCATACAAGGTGAGTCCTGTTAGATTAAAATAATTATAGAAATCTTGTATAGATTCGGTTTTTTGATCTTATTCTGATGACGTCTTCTGCATGATTTCGATCGGTCGTGCTGAAGCTAGCTGCCAGGAGAAACGAGGTTAGGTAAGGAAAAAAACGTATCTTGTTTTTTTGGACACTTGGTCATTATAATTAACTGCATGCGGCATGCTGCTATTTTTAGATTTAACATTTTTTTAATCTTAAAAGCAGATGCGTAGACGGTGTGACGGTTGCCAGATTAGGACATAAGTTTCATCTTTTATCGCTCGCTTTGTTTTTCCCTTCTTCCAAATAAACACAAATCAACCTTCGGTCTTTAACATTGGGTCTCGACATCCTTTCGCTTCTCCAAATCAATACAAATCTTCCAATCCAGCACCTGACATCGGTGCAAGCTGAGAACATCCTGGCCCAAGCGTGCGAGAACGAGAGCATCAACGTCAAACGTATGCAACTTGGCCTCGCTCCCGTCGGACAGCCAATGCCCTCTGTATCCTCGCCAAGGGTAAGTTGGACTTAGTATCAAAGCTCCTGCGGGTTATTATGCCCTGGTATATCTGAGCCGACACAAGGTATTCATTTAGTTTGTCTAGATATATCTCAATTACAAGGTATGTCTATCGGATATATCACTTAATGGAAATATAAAAAAAAGATGTAAAGCTTCAAATGTAACACAACCTAGGGTGAAGGCAAGAACTTATTATAATTACTGACTTCTTATAAAAACGAAGTACCTATGTATCTACTAACTTTATTGAATTAAATAAAACTGAAAAGAAAATCACAATAAATAATTAACCTTAAAAGAAAGTTTGTTATCGGTCCTTTATGAATAATGCCGTGTCATCAGAACTCAAAAAACTTTATTTATCGTCATTACATAGCCACAATAGGAACCTTAAATTAATCTAAACAAAATTGAAGATAAAATTTGTTGGACTTCAAGGACACTCTCTCAAATCTTTATTTTTGAAGGCTCTTTTACCAGACCTACTAAAACCTAGGGTATTACTTTGTTCCACTTCGAATACCTTACTATCCATGACATGAGCGTAACATTTGCTATGGAAAGCGTCCAAAAGTGGGGTTACCTCTAAATTTTCTTCGGATTACCTGACCTTCTCTTACATACGCCCAAACGCAATCTTAAAAGCAAAGATTACGTAAGATTATTTCTTCCAGGCCATAGACACAACAGCAACATCAGCGGTGGCGTCATCGTTCCTCAGCCTGTACTCGGGCGCCATCAGCAGCCCGTCCACCGCGACCAGCTCCACGCCGGCGCACAGCAAGGCGGCCGCGGACACCACCCGGCCGTCCACCAGCCCCACCATGGAGAACCCGCTCATCAATAACAACAGCTTGAAGATCGATAACGCTAACGGCAACGCTGGGAGCAAGACTGCTAGGTGAGTTCTTACAGTTATTTGTCTTAATAAATTTTGAAATAAAATGCTTCTTCTGATGATATGTGATGAGTAACTTTTGTGGACACCTACAAATAATCGAAATAAGTCTTTTAATGGAAAATATGATTAGTTTTCTATCTAATTTCAGCCATAGATGAGTTTTACTTCTGATGGACTACTTGGAATGCCTTGTGGAATGTCGACTTTATCACGCTTTAAAAGCAATTTACATTATGTTACCAATGCTGTTATTAATAATATACAATCTAGTTTCTATTGTTTGCTTTTGTCTTAATCCTAAGTACCTAACCTGTATTGTTATTTTCAGCCCTGCGTCTTCCCCGGCTCCGCTGTTTAGACCATCTTTCCCGACTACATTCGGTACTCCTCAAACGTTTGGACGGCAAAAGTAAGTGTAAAATACTATTTCTACTGCTAGTAAGACCTTTGGGAACGGCCGACCTTTTCTACATGCCCGCCTTTACGGGGTTGGTAAACTACAATGTATAGAACTAGAAATGTGTAGAACTCCGGTTCTACATGTTTCTAATTGCCTCAGAAGGCTATTTCTAAGCTTATTTGATAAAGTCACGATAACTTGAATATATGATTACTTAAAAATTATAAGAAATACCAATGGTCGATGCAGCGGTTGATATTGATTGTAATCATATCATCACATTATCATGTATTTTAATTAATGAAAGTATTTTCCTGTCAGTTCCAGCACTAACCCAGCTGCTTCAGCGCTGTCCAGCAGCGCGCTGCTGTCCACGCTCTCAGCGCTGCCACCTACTGGTGAGTAATGATAACAGCGATTATTTTCCGATGCTATATAAAAGGCGGTTGACTTTTAGTTATTTTTTAAATTTTTTGAGAATTTTTATTATGTTATCAAATAATTCATACAATTACACGATGCCATGTATTTTTTATACTTGAGGCAAAAAATATATATATTCTAAGTTCACAATTTAGAAGTATCCTTGTTAATAGCCTGATTGTCGTTATCCGTTATGGTTCTGTGATATGTGACCACGGATGTTCCATTCATACTTATTTTTTAGCAAAACATGTTTGAAGTGACATATTTTTTATATACATAACCTAACATAACCTAACCTAACCACACCCTTCAAACCGGACCACATCAGCGCTACACTGCTAGAAAAAGATGTGACGGTGATGCCGCTGGAGTCGAACCACAAAGGGCTCTATAATCATTGTACTTTATAATTTCCAGGTGTGGGCGTGAACGCAGCTATGGCCGCCTACCAGAGCGCGCTGCTGTCCGCTATGGCTGCGCATACGCACACTTTCCCCAATCTTAGCGGTGAGTACCATGGCTACTTTAATCTCCTAAATATTTTTTTTTAAATTTACCAAAAAGATTTTAATCGTAACCGGTACTTCCAAAAATAAACGCACGGAGAATTTTAAGGAATTTACTGCAACCTAATCATGAAAATTTGTTTCATAAATAAAATCATTAATTTTTACACTCACCGTTTATTATATCTTTTATCGTGAATAATCATGCAATAATTAACTATTAATATAACATTCCAGCACCAACGGACCTATCCCTGAAGACATCAACTGCCAGCTCATCTTTACACGCAGCGCCACTAACGGGCAGCAAGCCGTTACTGACCCACAAGCTCTCTGGTGCCGAAGTGGGGGCCGTTCGTCAACTCATCACCGGCTATCGCGAGTCCGCCGCTTTCCTCCTCCGTTCCGCCGACGAGTTAGAGACCCTCCTCCTCAACCAACCCTAGGACACGGCTAAACCCTTCGCGGAGTTCTTCGGATTTAAATTCGGGTACTTCTAATCACTAACGGTGATTCGGACATTGTGAATTCGGGCGACACTTCAACCGTTGGACTGTAAATATTCTCTAAATTTTAATCAGTGTTGACATATAGTGCGATGGAATTAAATTGGACTAATGACGTTATGTTATACAAACAATCATGCCCAAAACCTTCGCGGAGTTTTTGATTCAAGTTCGGTTATTGTGAGTGTCACTAACGGTGATTCGCATTGTGATTTTTCGGGCTAGATTGTAAATAGCTCTCTAAATTTTAATAGGTGTGGAAAGGTGCAATGAAAATTACATAGTAGATTGATGTTTATGTATTCTAACCGACTTTAGGACACGCCTGAATCCGATTCAGATCTTCGGATTTAAGTTTCGGTACTGAACGTCACTAACGGTGATTCGGAAAATGTGAATTCTTGGGCGACACTTGGCTAGACTGTACATAGCTCTCTAAATTCTAAATGTGTTGATATAAGGTGCAATTGAATAATATATTGGATTAAGTCGGTTAATTATGTTATGTAGTATAATCAAATATGGAGCACGTCTATATCCTTCACAGAGTTATTTGGGTATTTCTGAGCTTCACTAACAGCATACCGAACATTGGTTTACATTTCTGAGTTGTCTGGCGTCATTGGTGGCTACTGTAAATGGCACTCTAAATTTTAAATCAGTGTTAAAATAGGATGAAAAGGAATCATATATCATAATATATGACACTCAACTCTAGGATACATTGAAACCCAACTCGGAGTTCTTCGGATTCTAGTTCTGATACTTCACTAACGGTGAACGGTTTTCAGTCACTAACGGTGATTTAAATATTGTTTTCTAATTTGTGAGCTGTTGGGTGACTGCTGGCTTTTGTAAATAGCTCCTTCAATGTCTGTAAAGAAAGGTGCAATGGAATAACACAACGTAAATGTATTTTGTTTAAATTTAAGTGTCGACCCGGCGTAGAGTAACAATTGATGTTATCTGTGTAATTGTAAACGTATACATAATGATATCTTGTATGTCTGTCTTATTGTGATTTCTAAGATGCAAAAATATATAATTTTGGTTTACACTCGCGAAAAACATAATGATAATGATAAAGTTATTTATAACTTAGCCGTATAAACAAGAATAAGAAATCACAATTTGATCTACAAGCATCAGTGTAAAATGCTTTATAAAAAATGAAGTATTTTATGTATGTGAATGAAAGTTTTAACATCAACTAAATTTCAATTTAAACAACTTTAATTTTTCGGATAATACTAGTTTAATTTTCACAAATATGTTGGAAAAACTCACTATTAAAACATAAAATAGTTACTCGCTAATGATTAAAGTATAAATGTATAAATTGCGGTCTATTGTATAACATCGTCCTATCGTGACCTGAAACAGGTCTATAAAATAAGAAAATTTAACAAACTTCTTTCAGTGACTAAAGTATTCGTATAATTAGGGATGCTGCTTTTAAATTATGTCATTAACACTAATGTGTACTAAGGTAATGTAATCTTAATTTTTAATCATCCTTCTTCTAATTATAAGGATGTATACACGAGTTTAGAGTCGTCGGCATTCGTACAAAGTTGCCATAGTTGTTGTAAAAAGTGTTGCCATGTAAAACTCGTTTGGAGAGTACAAAATTATTTTGTGTATACTTAGATTTAAGAACAATGTCAGGGGAAATTGTAGTATTAGTTTAAAATTCGATTTCTTGCCCGGTGCGTCAAATTAGTATCAGACTCTTTGAACGGCGACTAATATTGTCTCAATTAAACACTCGGTACGTCATTACTACAGAGTCTTAATAAAGTTTTTATGGCGTTTTAGGTGTAAGGAGCACGAATTTATTTGTTGTTTTGTATGTTATTAATAGTGCTGTAGCTGTATTTATGAACGAATAATATATTTTAAATATTAATTTAACAGATTTCTAGAATCTGCTGTCTCATTATTGGCTCCATCCAAAATTATTTACATTTATTTTGGTAACTTTTTTATTACGGCAACACCATTGAAATGCTTTTCTCTTTATTATTTCATGTAACGTTGTTGAGTAGAGTCAAGTAATTTCGGTGTTGCCATATCTTTTGATAAAACTACCATCGCTTCGCTCAGTACAATGTTTTTTATAATTATGTTCGTTTATTCGTTACCATAGTATTATGGCCAAGTACTGTAGGTAGGTCTTAAATAACTGCTTATGTACAAATAAGATTCCACTTTTAACTTTTGTGTACGAAAAGTGACTGGCCTAATTTCTGTTAAGACAAGTAATTGGTAACTTACCTCTTAATGTTAATTGTTGTTTACTTTGTTGTGACATAGTTTGTTTAGTGTTTGGCCAGTTTTAGTCGAGTTTGTCCAGTTAATAGTGTAATAATAATTCCGTTAACACTTTTTAAATACTTAATAATAATTCCAGTAACTAAACGCTTATTATGTTGCTACTTACTTTTATATCTTCGAGGTTTTTGGGTAATGTTACAAAATAATATTACTAAGTAGTATAAATGCATACTTGTAATGAACATAGATTTAAATCGCTAGATATGTCCTCGACATTACAACCCTTAGCGTGGTTGAATGCGTAAATTACATGATACCTACAAATGCACAGATTTAGCGTAATCATCGCACTGTATTAGTAAGATTAGAAGACCTCAGTGCCATCTATGACATTTGATATAGCGAAGACTGTTTTAGATTAAATTGTATTTCTATTTTTACAAATTTAGTAGATTTCCTATTTAACAAGGATTTCTGTTACAAAACTATATCTAAAATGGCATGTACTTTTATTTGATTGAGCGTACTTATGTCTTTCATAAATGGGGCATATTTATCGATTTAAATCTATGTAATTATCTTATATATTTCTTCATAGCCCTGGCATAAGTGTAATACAGCATTGTATCATATAATAATTGTTATTTATAAGCGCGTTGCATTAACCAAAAACTTCTGGAGCCAACAATACGAACTGTAGAGGTGCGTTTATATACAAGCTGATTAAACCATAATTTACAAATTAAGAAGCCTACATTTAGAACAGATCTTTAATCAGATTTTAGACTTACAGAATCGAACTTGGGACTCTACGCTCGTGGCCAGTAGTATGAAGCCGTTTACAAGAATATTTAAAAAATAACGAGATTTAAAATTTGGTATAAACGCACTTTGAAAGTTTTTGAATTTTGCCAGTTTAATCAATAGAATACCGCTTTGATGCCAGTTTCAAGAAAATTGTAAATCCACTTTTGAATACAAAAATTGCCAAAGAATCGAATTGATTATAAATCGAATGTGTAGTTTTACTTTATGTGTTGAATTGCCGGTTTTATGTATAATTCGTTTATTTTTTAAGTTACTAAGTTAGTGTTTACTTTTTAGTTGTTAGTTTCAAAAAGTCATTCCAATATTTTTCTAAAATACGATGTCATTCGGTGCGTAAGAGTAGTCATTGTAAATGGAAAAGATGTAAAAAGTATCTTTAGAAATATTATTATAAAAAAAGTTGATTAGAAGTATGAAAGTTGATGTTGGAATAACAAAGTCGAAAAGGTGGTAAAACGTTGAGAAAATGAATTTGTTAGACATTAAAATATATTATTATTAGAGTTGTATAAATGGTTTACGATTATTATTATTAGTTCGAGAGAAATACTAAAATGGTGAAAAATTACGAAGTCGCGATTGTTACTATTAACGATATGAGAATTTAGTTATAATTTTGCAATTTCAAAATGTGAGTTTTACAATTTTGAAAAAGAAAATATTAAATATGCTCATATAAATAATAGATTGTTTTATTTATTCCTTAAAATATGTCACGTTTATTGCTTAGAGTATACTTGTCTCATTTGTTGAAAAGCTTAGACGAGATAGATGCAAATTAATTGTTATGAATCTATTTGAAGGGATTTTTGCTTCTTATAGTGGAATATTCCAATACAGGAACTATTGAGTTGTACAAGTATATTTTGGCTTCTAAATCTGGATCTAATAAAAAATAGATGGCGTTATATGTTGTGGTGTCAAATTTTGGATGTCGGTGTGTAAAATTAGTCTTCAATTAAAAATAGAGAGAAGTATTTCTATGGTTCTTTTAAAAAAAAAAAACATTTTTATTATCGTCATTTTATATATCATATTCAAATATCGGAACGTAAAATTTGATTCCCATTTAAAAAAGTATTTTTTAAACAAAAACTCTTTAAATAAAACAATTTTTATTGACATCATTTTATTAAACATAGTTGGGTGGGAGAGTGGTGAGTTCAGTCATTCTCCGTGGAGTGAACCAGTCCGGGAAGGGGTAGTGGCGGTGCTCGGACATCAGCCCGCGGGTCGCGTTCGTTATGAAGTCGAGGTTTGATTGGGAGGCCACGTACGAGAACATTGCCGGGAAGCGCTCGGTACCGCAACTGGAAAAATTAATATCACCTAGCATTATGTACCTTTCCAAGTCCGTACATCTTCATAAAAACCTTGCTCAGAAAAACAATTCAAGAAAAACTTTAAAAAAGACACTTTGCTATTTGCTATAATTATGTGTTGTGACACGTCATATAGCAATTAGCGTTAGCCTCATAGTAGGATTTGGTCCTGTGTCATGGGTGCCATGGATACACAAAGACGAAAACAAAACACCCAGACCCAGAACAGAAATCTAAACTTATCATTTAGATATCTGTCTGGCCGTGAATCGAACCCACTGCGCGCCGAACCAGTATGTTGACTGGAGCGGTCAAGGATATCGTCATATTAATTAATTATCATAAATATCTCTTGTATTTTTCTTTTAATATTTCCCTAGACGATTCAATCATCTTAGACGATTTAAGTCAAAAACCATAATTATCTTAAAATTATTTTGGCTTCCCTTACATCATGACAGGCACCTTTTTAAGGTGTCTAAGAACCTTTACCTACATAAAACCTCATAATTGGCCCAATTATTCAACGGACGTCTTAATGTCCCTAATTACCTTAATTTCCCTTCAAGATGTTATCAACATTAAATGAGTCAATAAAATAAAATTTTATCCGCATTAAGCAGATTACCGACATTAAGATGAGAATAATTACTGTTAAAATAAATCATGGGATTTTAGAGATAATCTTTAAATCTCGTAAAAGTTTATCTTCCCGATTTATATCTATTTAAAGGTGGCAGGACCCTTGGTGGTTTGACTCCAGCGGCACCGCCGCCACACCTATTTCTGCCTTATAACAACAGTGCTAAGCGCTGCTGTGTTCTGGTTTAAAGAGTATTGTAAAGGTAACATAAATTTATCTAAGAGATCCTAACATGGTCCTCAACAGTATCAACGCCGTTGCCGGCTAGAATGGGAGCTCTAACCGTCCATCGACCCCGGAAAGGACGGCGGTATGTGTCGCATACCGCCTTACATCTGACGGAGCAGCGATATCAGCACTCGCCCGAGCTGACCCCGATGGAGCAACGCGCTCAGAGGAGTCCGGATGGCGTTCCTTGCTGAGACCACGGAGTCCTCTTCGCCGCGCGGAGTACAGTCACCGGGGAGGTTGTAGTGCGGTAAAAATGCCACATAACCTGGCGTCGCTGCCGAGACGTCAACAAAAAAAGGGACAGCAACGCCATCTCTGGCCAACCTCTGGTAAGACTGAAATCTTAATGATAAATTGATTACAGATATCAATGGACCACTTACTGTCATGTAAACTCATGTGGTACCGTTTGCATGCTCATTTGCTACTTCTATATTTAAAAAAAAATACAACCGAATTGAGAAAATCCTTCTTTTTGAAGTCGGTTAAAATAGTTATTTCGAAAAATACGAAACAGAACAACAGAAATATAATAACAAAATAAACGCGCAACCCTAGATCTCTCGTGAAGACAAAATAATGTGGTCGCCGTCACAAATGAACAAAATGGCGAACTATTAAGGTGTTTCTCGGTGTACAACACTAGTGATGCACCATTTTAAAATGTTAAATTTTATGTCGATATTTGTATACGAATGAACTTTAATTAAAGAGGTCTGTCGGTGTCAGGACATTTTTTTTATTTTGTTTATAGTATGTTTATAAAAAATATCCTGTCTCAGACTTTCATAGGACTATCTCTCAAAGTAAAAAAAAAACCTGACCAAGTGTTACCATGAATTTTATTCCAAAATGATAAAATTTTAAAAGCTTGAACAGCCTAATTATAAAATCTTTACGAATTAATGTCTTTTTCACTATTTAAAGTAGGTATGACGTCATAAGAAATGGTACTCTTTATATTCGGCACTTTCTTTCGACAAATGGGGTATGGATGTCTTGAGAACATTCTACAAATGTAACAGTTTATAAAATTATTCTGTCAATATCGATTAACATGTCACATCACTAAAATGCAATAGTCGTCCAGGACAAAGGTCTCGCCCGGTAAACACAAATAGTTGAGGCGAGACAGCCGTAAGAGATGCTCAATAACTCGCTGAGCGGTTACGGTCGAGAGCAGAGTATAAAAAGAGATGGAAATGACAAGTAGGCGGATCACACCGACCGAATATATGCGTAGCTCTGCATACTTGACGACAAAGCTTTACAAATCAATATTGACTTTGTAATCGGAATTATTAAGCATAATATAGGTGCTATTACAAATCTGAGCTGAGTCTTACTTAACTGTAATAAAAGATAAGAATGGAAATTATGTGTATGATAAGATGCATATTCGATTCAAGGTTTTTTATAAGCTATTCATAGTCAAGAACAAGCCACCAATAAAAGTTTATTTGTGATAAGAACTCCATTACTGATTTCTTTGCATTCATTTGGCTAGCGCGCCTCCATACACATCAGCTTCTATGTCATTTCCAATGTATCTGTGTTCTATGGTCGAAACCGACAGTTATCAGTCTCTTGTCTCTACAAAAGACATTCTTGGTCTCTTGGATATTTTAGATAAATTACGATGATTTTAACAGTCCTAGGATGATTTATCTGTACGTAGTCTCGTAATTATTCGCCTTTGAGACAATTTAACTGCTGGATTTTGAATGCTGTACCACTTTAGCTTAGTTCGGTACAGGAGTAGCGTTAGTGCTACCGCATTCAAGCTACGATGGGTTCTGAAACTTCTTAAAATCGTTAAAAAATGTTAAATTAAAAACCACGCATAAAGGTAATACATAGTACAAACAAAGTCGCTTTCTGCTGTCTATTCCTATGTATTAGCTTAGATCTTTGAAACTACGCAACGGATTTTAATTCGGT
>DWPV01006420.1:0-11541 GCA_018251915.1 Urbanus proteus proteus
CATTCCCTATCACAAATTTAACACTCTTTAAGTTACAATCAAACTTTGTTCTATACATTTAATAAAACACATGATATTTACTAAAAGTCTAATTTAAACCTATCCATAGAAAAACTCCAAAAACCAGATACTATTTAAAGAAAAAATGAGGCTCGTGGAGCATTTTATCAGAAATTATATAACTTTGTCCGCGCCTAAGTCACCAGCAGTTCGATAATGCTGCCAATTAGTCGGTACCAATTTTCCAATAAAACTTCAAACTGTTTTCCATTCCATTATCTCTCACCCCCCTTTATTACTGGCAAAGTTAAGCTACGAGTCCTCTTTCCTCAGAAATTATTACAATAATAATATTATTATATTAATAATTGTATTGATAAGGAGACTCTCGTAATAAGGGTAAACCGTCCCCTTTCTGCCAGCCATTCTCAATAGGAGAATTTATGTAACTAATGAAATAAGCGAAGTGCTCCCCGCATCCCCAACCCTCTCCACCCACCCTTCATTATCGGAAAGTTTGAAATATAATTTGAAATTATGCTCAATGTTATATTGAAGATAAGAGAAACACAAATTCCTTTAATTGGACTTGTTAAAGTGACTCAAATTAAGTTAACACCGAGTTGATGGTATTACTTTTGAAGTTCGGAATTATGACGGACTGTCCTAAGGTTTGCGAATTCATGGGGTGATTAGCGGCTGAAAGAACAGTTATCGGTTTTGCCGTCTTATTTATTGGGGACACGTTTATGTGAACCTATGGTGTCTTGAAGGTCTTACGAAATTAATTTGTTCTTGCAATATTTTACCATGAAAATTTGATTACTGCTTGTGTTTAAACTTTTTTCTTTTATGCGTAATTTGAAAAACATTTTACCTATTTACCTAATTTTGTTTTATATTAGCATGAAAGAAATTTATGTAGTACTAGCTTTTGCGCGCGGCTTCGCACGCATTAAATTACATATAAACTTTCCTCTTGAATCAATCTATCTAATAAAAAAACCGTATCAAAATCCGTTGCGCGGTTTTAAAGATCTACGCATACATAGGAACAGACAGCGGAAAGCGACTTTGTTTAATACTATGTAGTGATTTACCTAAACTTAAGAAGCATTCAGTTCTAAAATTGCATAACTTTTCACTAACCTAAAGTTAAGAAGCATTCTGAAATTACAACTTTTTACATTAAAAGTATACTGTTGGATATAGAAACTGTGAAGGTGTTTGTCGTTGTTACCGTAGTGTACATTTTGACTGTAGTAGATGTTTGTATAACTTTGCAAAGGGACGGTGCCACCCATCTCCTGAATTGCATCGCTTGGTAAACAAGTCTATATTCTAAGACTATAGTCGTTTATCTTTACGTGAAACTCATTGAACAACGATTATCGATTCCTAGTTTAGCGTATAGATAAGACAAATGATAAATAGTTCAGTTTTATTTATGTTTATTACTACATAGTATAAAACATAGCTTAGATCTTTAAAATATGCAACGGATTTAGATGCGGTTTTTTAATAGATAAAGCGATTCAAGAGGAAGGTTTACATGTAATTTAAAGAGCGCAAAGGCACGGGCGAAACCTAGTTAAAGAATAAAGTAGCAAACGAGCATACAGTCCTGATGGTAAGTGGTCATTGCCGCCCATAGACATCTGTAACAACTTCATATAAGACGACCTGCGTGGCGGACTGATTCCCGGCTAGACAGATATCTGAACGATGAATTTAGATTTCTCTTCTGGGGTTTGTGAATTCGTCTTTGTATGTCCATGGCACCCATGACACAGGAGAAAATCGTACTGTGGCACTATGAGTGTAGAAAGCGTCATATAGCATAGGTTTTTATCTCAGGTCGATCATAGATGCGTTGCTCCTTTTGAATGGTCAATGGTCGCCTGATTGTAAGCCGGCAATCACACCCTTTCAAAGAATCTCAAGATCTGCTTCTCGCTAGACCTCATGAGATACCTCTCCGGTCAAACTACATATGATTTACCTGGCTAAATATGCTACAAATACAATAAATAGAACTAATACTATCAACATGGCTTATATCGACATCAATTCGCATTGTAAACAAACATATATTAATTTGCGTTGATTTATATTTGTCAGTCACATTCAATTTACCCTAAATCTAAACTATTACCGGTAAGGCAATCGGCAACGAAACAATTACCGATAAATAATCATATTTATAGTATATCCTTTAGGTTCGGGCGGTGAGGTCAGTTATCGATTTTGTATGTTCCACGCATCTAGGGGTCGCAACTTGAGACTATCACAATTAGGCGCCGGCCTCAATCTAATTATATTTCTGATTGCCCGGTGTCGACGGCCGTACGTCGAGTTTGCTCTCGTTAAGGATATATCGACGTATCGCCGATTCGCTAATGTATCGAATTATAAAAATAAAGAATAATAATAAAATTATTTTCTTAAGATTGCCTACATTTTAATTTCCCTCAAACGTAAAACGCTTTCACATAAAAATATAGATTGTTTAAAAAAATGGATAGTTAATTTGTTACTAAAAATATGAAACCTTTTAATTTCAATGATATAGCTTTAATAATAATACATGTTTATTACAATTTACTTTAGATTTACGAATATTCTAAATGAAAATAAAATAATGTGTGCCAACAAAAAATATTTTAAAAGCACGTTGCCGTTATATTATAAATCGTAAATAGAATAAAGTACATAAAAACGACGTCATTATCTCCAAACTCAATTCTGATAACGATGATCGTCAAAATTTTCCATAGTTAAAAAACTTAAAACGCTTTCTACACTCATAGCATACATGTTTTAACGTAGGTATATGAAAATAGACGTTTACTTTTGTAAATAAATATTAACATAAAATAAAATTAAAATTCAACCGAAATCACTCCAATCCTTCCCAAAAACTTTAAAATCGACATCAAAAACACAACACCCCGCAAACGGATCACAATCGTCGCAATTAAACAGATCGGATCTAATTATTCGGATTCGTCTGACGCCGTCGCAGCACTATTCTGATTGTCGACAAGCGATTTCGGAAATTACCAAGGCGTCGACTCCACCCTTGCGTCTCGGTTAGACGGTCAATCACTGGTGGTACCCTATAGGTAAATTGCGTAACTTGAAACTTGTGCTGAATTTTACGGGTGGTTTTTGTATGCTATTTTAAAATAGCGGCTTATTTTTATATTCCTTGTACACATATCAGATTATTGATACAGTAGTAGAAAATAGATCTATCTCCTAAAAGTCTAAAGTTACTATAACTTTTATATTGGTATATACATATATAACATTTTAATTCCACTTTGAATAAAATGAAATATGTGTGTTCAAATATTTTTTATCTTAATATACAAAACTTAATATTTGTATGTATGTCCTGTATAGAATCGTAAACTATGCATTTGAACATTTGATGATCTTTAACAAAGAGTTAGCTTTTTTGCTGTGCATGAGCCCACGAAGATATCTAAGTTGGTATCTTTTATCTTAAGCTCCTCCTGAGGCATTCCCGGAGCGCAATGGCATGGCTTTTCAAGAAAGAGCTCTCCTTCAAAGTCGGCGTTGCATTGGCGACTTCTCTGGTGTTGTAAATGTTCATAGACGACGGTGACTACTTCCTATTAGGTCGCCTGTCTTATCGTTAGGCTTAAATATAAAAAAGTTGGTGGCATAGCAACGCACGTAGAGTACATCTAGTTTAATATAACTTTATTACGTATTTATTTCTATTTATCTAAAGTAATCCACATTTACTAAAAAATCTTATAAAAAATCGAAATGATACTGATACCAAAAGTTTCGCGAGTTAATTTACTCCATTTGTGTATATTTATAATTAATTACATTAAACATAAACTTACAATTACTAACATTTCAGTACATAACAATTTCATATCAAATTAATCCTAATTCGCTAGATTCGGACGTAAATTTATTAGCGAAGCGAAAACTAGTTAATAGGGGTATTGGCCAAAAATCCCAACGTTCATTAGCATAACAATTTAATTAATCAACCCCCGACAGAAGTACAATAACTTGCCACTATTGTTTGTAATGTACACTGTCTTGGATCCAATGACGTCAGCTATCTTAACTATGGATTAAAAAAATAATTAATGATACGTAGGGAGTAATTAATGTAATTAGTTTTTCTTGTATACGGTGTTTTAATGTATCGTATGTTTGAATTTAGGTATTCTGTTTTTGTCTTGAGGTGAATTTTGTAGTTTTTTTGTAAGTAAACGAATAACATTAGGTATTTACTACTGCTGCCTATGTGCAATGTAATACCAAAATAGAAATGCTACCTAAGTGTACATATAGGACTAAACTGGAACACAATAAACAATATGCTGTTAGATATTTATGAGATTCTGGTACCATTAATGAGACTGCTATAAAGACCATGCTTTTTGTCACTATTACCTACAAATTATATCAAACTAGCGAATTTATAATCCGAGGCGTTTTGCAAACGAACATGCAGTCCACCTGATGGTAAGAGGCAACTGCCGCCCATAGACATCTCTAATCAACCCCAGATAAGGTCATGGTCCTACCTGTGGTTGATCACAGATGCGTTGCTACCCCTGAGGACTGAGCTGGAACGCCTCGGATAAGTATACCTCCCTAACCACACCCTTCAGACCAGAACATAGCAGTGTTCAACACTGCTGTTATAAGGCAGAAATAGGTCTGGCATTGGGGCCGCCGGAGTCGAACTACATAGAGTCCTACCAGCATACATAGGTACATAATTTAACCATATATGGAATTTTGTACGCAGCTCTACAAAAATACTCTCTGTATAATATAAAGCCCTTATTGTTTATATATGCGAATAATTTATTGGGTATCTGCTCTTGTTGACAAAAATATAAGTTCTAATAAGTATTCTGCCGACCCGAGTGGCGGAACAGTTCCCATACCGGTCTGACGCTTAAGTCCCGGGATCGATTCCCGGTCAGACATACATAAATAATTAATTTAGATTTGTGTTCTGGGTCTGGGTACTTGTGTATTCGTGTATTTGTGTGTCCATGGCACTCACGATACAGGAGAAAATCCCACTGTGAGTTAAGTTCTTTTAGTATTTTTTTTGCAAATCGTGATGTTATACAATTAAAAACTTTGCATCTTGATTTTTTTCAACGCTGACTTCTTTTCTGACGTTGTCTAATATCATTCTTTCTCGCTTAAATAATTTTCGCGATGAATCCAATAAGCTCAAACACGATACAGATTAGATACTTGTTTAGTTGGGCATTGGCCTATTTCTCATCCCAATGCGCCTGAAGTCCGCGTCCACCTTAAAATCAATGAACCTTATCATATTATTAGACGTTTTCAAAGCTTAATTTCAAAAATCCTGTTATATTATGGTATTGTGAGCATTCATGATAAAATTGTTAGGTTAGATATAATATTAATTTAATAATTATTAAATATTTATACAGCAAGTTAATAACATACTTGTAAAAGACAATCATTACAAACCACGTTGTCTGATGACAGTAATTCGATAAGTCAGGGGTTCGCAACATTTCGCGTGGCGTCCATTCCGAAGGCACAATAATAGCGTGGTAACATCAGATACTAATCGCGGCGTGTAGACCGCACCGTTTCCTCGTCTCGAACCTCCCTAAAGACCGCCCCACCCCCCAGTACATCATCTCATTTGAATTTCTAACTAGGAACCTCCATGCAATTATTGGATTAATGTAAATTACGCAGTCTACAGCTCCACGGTGCACTATCAGGGACAAGGTTTAATTAGAATCCGGTTAAGTCTAATAATAGTGTTGGATGAAAAAACAAAATTAACGAGTTAAGAATATTAAGTGTTGGTTCAGTTCTTTAAGAAAATATTACAACGCTTTGGCTGTTACCTAACTCTATGAAGACAAAATTCCCTTTATTAGGAAAAAACAAATCGTCTCAATTTTTATAAAGACTTTAATAACTGCAATACTTTAAACTCTATAAGGTCAACATATTCTGAAAAGCTAAAAGGATCCTCTATACAAAAACAAAACTGTCGTAATTCTCATAAAGTGCAAATAAGTGCAATGCACTTCATATTTTCTTCATATTAGTTACATTCCACAATACACTTTAATCGAAAAATTGCAATAATATGTGCAACTTTTTAAACAGCTCGCTCATTAGCATACAAATAACGAAATTACTAGCTTATCGCTTAAGCAGCAACTTATCATACCTAAGTGTTTCACACTTTCATCAATTCCGAAGACCGGTTGCAATGTGAAAGTTAAATTACCGTATTGTCATTATTCACAAACCCATTAACTGTATTTGCGTGTTGCAATATTAAAATATAATAAGAATGTTACTTGGATTGCTGTCTGTGTGTTTCAAATTTATTTGGCATTAAAACTACTGTATGAAATTTAATGAAACAAAAACATATATACAATATATATCTTAACTTGAGATTTAAGCTTTATTTAACAAAAATCGACCAGCTCTATCAAAAGTTATTACAGTTTTAAGTCATAAGTAACCTATATACGCAGGCAAAGTCACGGGTATTAGCTTGTATTAAAATATGTAAAATGAGACGCCGTATCATTACCGTCAACATTAAGAATCTCGATGATAATAAATTTCGCGTTTTTTTTCCTCTTTTGAGAATCCTCATTTCATTAACTGATTAAATTGGTTTTAAGTCAAGGTATTAAGTTACGAAACAATGATACTCGGGTAGCAATAAAATGCAGTAATAAGGAGTTTCGGACAGGCGGGGAATGATAAATATTCTTTAATAAATTAAGTTTTTAACTTAATATTATCAAATTAGTAAAATGATGGATTTTTCATCATGATGATGAAAAATTTAGCCTTTCAGGAATTCTTTAAACTTGTGATAGATGTGGAAAACCCTCCGGTTTAGTAAACTAATATTAGAATACTTCTAATTTAGGACTTCAAAATGTCAAATAGGTACGCCGATTCTATTCCTCGTACAACAAGAATATCAAAACATAAACAAAGATAGTCATGTGAACTTTTCCTTCCAAGAAGTGATTGGCAGTTTCTCAGTAATTAATTCGTAGTTTACTTACTCCCAATTACTTTACGAGATATTTCTTAACATACATTCATTCATTAATAGTAGAAACAGAATACGCCTAAAAATAAATCTATTGTATACAACTTTTAATCCGTATGATATGGCGTAATTTCTCAAAATAGGATAACGAAAGCAAACTGTAAACACGTATAAGCAACACACAATTGAATTAAGCGTGCAAAATGTACGTATTTACACAACTTGGTGTAACACATTTTAATGAGTTAAAACTTAGCGACGCTGCTGTATCAAATCGGCAAATTTCTAACAACATACGTACAGAAACACAGTTAAATGTAATGTGAAACAAATGGAATTGTAATGGGGAATTGAAAGCTATGCGAATAAAGGTCAATGAACAGTGTAACTTATTGATGATATTGATAATACGCTTGTAAAAATTATTAGAGATATTAGAAATAAAAGTAATAAACATAAGCTAAGTAAAGATAAAGTAGTGAGTAAAAATAAAGCGTTTTCAATTAGTCTCATAAATGTAAAAGAACTAACAAGAATGAGTGTCATAAGTGCAACAATAAACGTTTTAATATTTGATCAAATCTTAACCATTTTACGCTAAATAACATCACGATTAAGCATCACACTAAATAAAGTGACCGGCCGATAAAACTGGAACGAAGTTGAGGCGTTTAAACGAAAGTCTCACCCTCGGAAGCCTATAAACCGAACAAAAGCAAAATTAGAAGTGCAGCGCCAAAAGACCGTACACGTAGAAAACACAAGACAACAAAACAGACGCACAACCCAAAAAACCTTCTAAACAAAGTTGAGGCGGGCCAAAAAGTAACAAAACCACGAATATCCCGCCGTGACCTCGAAAACGTAGGTGAAAGCCCTCGGGTTTCACGCAGGAGCAAAAAATCTCCTGCCCCCGTAAGGAGCGGGGGGCGCCCGCCCATGAATGGGCGAAGGAGGCGCGCGTCCTTGGAGCAAAAAAGTCACGTGACCCCCGCAACAGGTGGCTTGTCCTTGCGATTAGAAAAAGTTGGGCACGGATTCTTGCGAAGTATGTGAAGTGAGGGCTGGAAGTAGCGAGAATTTATCGCTAGCGTTGGGGCAGTGAATTCATGCATTTGGTTTGTTTGAATATCTTGTAACTATCTTGTAAGACGTTACTGAAGTAAAGGATATTTTCTGGCTTAAATGCTAGAGTCCGGATTTTATAAAGTGCGCGGACCTCACATGACATTTAAAAAAGGTTGATAATGTGTTCTAGATCATTATGCCATCTTTTCCTGAACACAATCACACCCAATTTTTCGCGGGTTCACTTTTATCAGGACCATCCTAGAACTCTGGTGGTGTAACGCATCTGTCACTACAACCAAATACACATGTACTATGACAATCTTATAAAAAAGCTGATACGCAAACCCAAACCCCAATAGTAGAAATTTGAACACATTTTTATTAACACACATCAATTAGTATTAGATTATCTATTAGCCTACTGAGTATTAAACTCAAAGTCTCATGCTTCGGAATTCGAATGTTAAGCAGTAAGTGTTAGTCCTACTTAATGCCTAATGATCTAACGGCGTTCTCTACCAATCACTCATGGTTTGAGACTGTGAATCCATTTTAATGACGTCATCGTTGTAGCCTTTCAAACAGCTTTAGCTGATCGTTGCTAATTATCTTTCTTGCATATGAAGCTATCGCCTTAATCCTCAGGAGTAGCAAAGTATGAACTTCAGGATGTCAATAGGCGGCAATTATCACTTATCTTAAAGTGAACTGCAATCCGGTTTATTCGTTTAATGTTATACAAGTAACGTAAGTTAATAATCTCTATTTCTCACAGCGCACATTCAATTTACAAATTACAAACATTAGAAATGATCAATGATGTTTTCCACTCACGCAATAATAGGGTGTTATGTTATTCTATTTCAATGATAAATAATGAAAAACAAATCAAAATCATTGAAACTCAAACGCTGGAAAATCCACAAACTCCGTCACTCAGCACAAAGACCCACAGACGGTTAAGTCTATCCACAGAAAGGTTGTATCCAACAAGTTTACTTTCAAACGTGTAGTAGGTTGGCCCGTGAGCATCCTTTATGAATGGGCTCCCCCGGTCTCGCTTAACACAAATGTCACGACGCCCGACGAGCCGGGAAACGCTCTTTTCTTCCTGAATTGTCGACTGGCGCCCCCTTTCGACAACAAACTCTACCAACGACTTCATACAGTCGAAATTGGAGGTTCCCCGACGAGAAAATTTAAGGAATTTTCTGCCCGAACGCCCCACTTGGTTCCCGAGCGTAATAGAAAGTGTTTAGGTTTGTTTTCGAGTGCGAAGGATTGTGCGGCGAAATCTTCCAGTCTCCGGCAAATTGTTTCCTCGCGCCGTGTTTGTATTTTATTATACATTTTTATTTCTCGATAACATTAGCTTAACCGACTTTTCATTGCCTACTAGGGTTGCCGTTAAAGTGTTAATGCCTTAACTACCTTTGTTTAACTTCGTTTGTATCGCCGCTGTTTTCAGTTTACCTACTCACACTTACAGTTTAATTGGTTAATGGGATTATTAACATACATAGATGCTGGTTAGCGTGTGTTTGCTTAACGAACTGTTAAGCTTTACGGCCAATTATAACACTTGCAGAAAAATACTGTTGAAAATAATTTTATGCTTTATATACTAACGTGTCTACAAAGATGTGGATGCTAACAATATGTATGACAAGCTCTAACACTCTACTCAACTTACCTTAGAAGATCTTCAAAAAATCTATTTCAGCGCTCTATTTTATTTTACAGTTACATGCTTCTAGAATTCATTATTAAAACTTGCTATCGGTTAATCATTGTTAAGTTTTATTTATTTTTTTTAGTCTATATCAATTTTTAAGGATTTTTTGAGCTATTGGTCGCCTTACACGTATTTTTGTAGTAAAAGAGACATAGTTACTAAATTAAAACATGGTCCTAGTCCAGGACTAAAAAAATAACTACGAATCTGTGGACTAACACAGGTAAGAATCTTATCTGGACTTGAATGAAATTTTAATAAACAAGATGTTAAGAAACGAAATAATTCTCTCACAAAGCACTTAAACAACAAAAATCTCTATTTTACCATCAACAAAAAACGTACAACGTATCAAAGTTAATTAAATCGCATTACACACCCCTAAGAAAGTTGAACGGAGGCAGGCAGAAGCGTCAAAAACGTGGCGTACAAATATGTGCCCTGGCGGCCGGCGGCACCGTCTAAACTTTCGCCTGTAGTTGATCAGAGGGATTACTTGCCCGCTTCGCCCGCGTTGAATACCTTCGCTTTTTTGTGGCTTACGGTAGCCGTGCTGTTGTTTTATTTGAATTTGTTAGATTTTTATACAAAGGTCATACGATCTTACTAGCGGTTTTAAACATTTCAATAGATTTTGGTCAATAATTCAGTTTTGTTTTGAGAATAGAGTTGATCAGATGAATTACCTGCCCGCTTTGCTCGCGTGGAATACCTTCTTACTTTACCTAGTTTTTTTTTTAATTTGTTATTTTTTTGTATGATATTCTTAGGTTCTGTTTTAATTTTATAAATAAGTTTGTATGAGGAAGAAAATCAGTGATCAATTTTACATAACTAATAAAAAATAGTAAGTTTTATAATATTTGCAATTAATTTGCCAGTGCTTACGTAATACTAAGGTTAGCTAACTTTTTATATAACATCTACATATAAATGGTCAATTATTAAAATTTAAATCCAAACACTGACTACGTTTTATTAAAACGACTAATCTAGGTTAACCAACACAATCCTAATCAAAAGCAGAATAACGGCTTCTAGTGAAACTGGTCCACACCTTCGAGTTCAGTCTGTTTTATTTTTTGTCCCGTCGTTACACCCGAGGCGCCACTTGCTCTTTCACATTTATATGCGGTATTTACAAGTTTTTTATGAGTTACAAATTGTTGTATCGTTATATTGGCCACTGAATCGTGACGGCTTGCGTAACGCAGGTTATCTTAGTTATCTATGTAGTTTCGGGTTTGATATTTTGTAAATATTCCGAATAATACTTTTTAATGTATTTATTTAGTTCGCATCGTGTTTTTATTTGGGTTTATCAATGACAATATTTTTATGATGTTACTTTATCAGTAAAGTATCTGAGATACTTTACTCTTGCATTCATTCTATGAGTTAATCGTCGTGGGCTTTCAGCTCGATGTGAAACATCTTCTTATGAGACAAATTGGAGAACCTTACTACTTCCCATAAAAATTGTACTCCGTCCTGTACTGTCCGTGTACTCCTTACTATAAAATGGGAAGTTTTAGATCTAAATTTTATCATTGCTATAGTTGAAACTTTCATGCTTTATTCGCTCGTGGTAAGACGACTGGCTAAAACCCCGATATTTATTTCCCGTTGACTCCGGGCG
>DWPV01006421.1:0-11541 GCA_018251915.1 Urbanus proteus proteus
GTTCATCTCAATAAGTTATAGCGTTGTTTTCCGATACAGGGCCACAGAAGGAAACCGTTTACGGGCTATCATTCGGCCGTTTGCGCTAAACGCCATATTGCCTCTTTTATTGCCCAAGTTGGCTCTTTGGCGGGATGATTTGTACCAGTTTACGATACAAATTGTTTATGGCGATGGTGCTAAACATATTTGGCAAGTTCGCATGTCTCCAAGGGAACGTACTCAAGTTTTACGTTGGTTATAAACATCATAGGCCTTTTCGTTTATAGGATTATACATTGTTTAGGTATATTTAAAATAACTACATATATTCATTATGGACCATTCTTGCAAAAAATAAATTTCATTTTGCTATTAAAACTTATACGTATATTGAAACTTAGATATCCACTAGGCGTATACTATTCTTTTTAGGTTTGAAATATATGATCAGCATTGGAAGGCAAAATTTATACGGCTAATATTACTTGGATCATAAAATAGATATACCGATATAAGGTGTAACAAGTCTGTCCTCAGAGTACGGTGAAGATTCTGTCTCATTTAGCGGCAGTTATAGATGTCCATGGGCTGCAGGGACCACTTAATATAAAGTACATTCTCATTTGCCGCTTCGATGAATATACGAAAGGTACTCTATGCATTTTACTATGTCAATATTATTACTTTTTATGTAAAAACGGCTGAACGAATTTGGATAAAATTTGACACACAGATAGCAATGACGACACGTAAATTAATTAACATAAAATACGGATACACGGATACATTTTTGTATAGTAAATGAAGCTTATGCTGGCGGAGCCGTTGATAAAACCTAATAAATATAGAGAACGGAGTAGGTCCTAAACAAAATAGAGCTATTTCAGTTTATAGTAGAAGGTAACTAAAAGTTTTTATTTCACGTGCAGTCGTGACTGAGTGTTAGAGGGATTAAACTGGCTTGATAAAACTCAACACAATGTTGTATTGTGAAAGTTGTGAAAGATCTTTAGAGCTTGGGAAGTTAGGTCTAGAATGCGAACTGACTACGTTTCTAGAAGTAATTAACTACGTTATCGTACGATAAAAAGATTTATCTTTATGAGAGTTTCTTTTAGTAGCACTGGTTATGCTTACCCCTTCTACGTTTTGTGTCTTAACTATCTGTCAATTGTCAATTTAAATATTTATTGTTTTCAAAAATATGAAAAAACTAAGGCTCACAAAAGTATTTCAGATTTTTACTAGAGTAAATATTTTATTACAGAAATAGTGGCATAACGTTTGTAGGATGTCCAATTTTTCTGCAGTAAAAAAGTTGAAAGCACTCAAAACATCTCTAACTACAAAACCGTACAAAACATAGGCGAAATAAAGAAAAAACTCATAAGCCTTCAATTAACCTACAAATCCGGCTAAGAGACCCTTTCAGTACATTGCGTATAATAAGTAGCGGTGATCTTTCCACAATGACGCCAATTTACGCAAATAGCTGTGCAGTACTGGAGGTTGTTTAGATAACGGCCTGATGTGCGCCATTGGGGATCGCGTCCCATCTTGTTACTGCAACTATTCCGATTCCGCTTCATATTTTATTTCAGGACATTTTATGATTGAACGGAAATTGTGTCAACAGTTTACGGCTAAGTACATATCGGATATGTTTATTTAACTTTACCTACCTACGTGTTGATAACAATAACAAAACTTTGCCACACAAAAACAGTTATGAAACCCAAACCAGACAGACAGAAAAATGGTTAAATAAAATTGATTAATGGAATATTGTAATATTAAGTCAATTTAACAGTTATAAAACTACATAACAATTTATTAAAATTTATTGATGTACCCAATGTTTCAAGAGTAATATAACCAGTAGGGATATCAGATAAGATAGTAATAATGGCAAATTGCCACGGGCCCAAAACTGAAAGAGATCCCGATCAGGGATCCTGTTCCATTATGCCAAAAATTTAAATCGAACAAATTGCACCACATTTTATTGTACGAATGTAAGCTATTTTATTTAATAGTAGAATATTTACATGAATTAACAATCCTTTATTAGGTTTGAAACAAATTTATTATACTCCTTCATATTTTAGCGCAAATGGTTCCCTTGAAGTGAATTTGGAGGAAGGTTACAAAGTTTTAATGATAAGCTTTAAATATTACGAGCGTCAAATTGACAAAGAGGGTATGCATGAATTCGATTCAAAATTATCAGCGAGTTGGAAAATTGGGTATTTATACTATTCATTAAAAATATTATCGGAATGTAATTGATGAAATCTAATCGTATAAAGGGCTGTTTATAACTTGTTCTTTGTTGTTTCTTTAGTAAAACGTACAATAAGTTAGAACAATTAAGAAACCCTAACAAATAAAATCTTGAAATAGGGCATAGCACATATACGTATAATTTACATAGGTATTGTGTATATGAAACTGCATACCTATATGCATAGAAAGAACCAGTATAGTAGTATTAACGAGAATATTAATAAAATATTACTTTTAAAATATTGAAAAAAAATATATTGATCAATAATATTTTGACTTTCTGGTTAAAAATGTGGAAAGTTACAATTACGAGTACACACGTTTTTAAATTTTAATTATCCTAATTAATTATACAATCTCATATTGGTTTCGTAACAAAGATTTTTACGTGGGAGGGTTGTCAACTCGCCGCACAATTTTGCTGTAGTACTACACCCTACTTTGGTCAACGGGTTTCTCGGACCTAGCCAATCAGCTGATTAACTGGCTGGTTAAGCAGGGTTCGCTGTACCTAGGTATTCCCAAAGGGCGGAGACCAGTTGGACGACCTAAGCACCGCTGGAAAGATGAAGCAATAAGGGACCTCTGGGAACTGGGACAGCACACCTGGCAATTGCACACTGGGAATAATAGCGACTTCTCGTGTCGGAGGTCACGATTCAATTCAGGTCGTAAAGCCAATGGAGTAAGTAATTATAAAATCTGTTCACAATCCACTCATCATAAATGTTCGACATTCATTATAAGTAAAGACTATTTAAATTAACTAACTGACTTACAACTTTGCTAAAGTAGGCATAATGAAAACTTTACCGTAGTGTACAATAAAGAAATACTGTGTACAATTTAGACTACTATTACGAATAATAGACACAATGAAAGAAAGGCTCAAAGTAGTATAAAAGTGTAGACAAACTACACAGTTTTGTATCATAAATGTGTAAGTACTTTAAAACTTTATAACACGTAAAGGTGGCTTTATTACGTTGTATTGCCAAGCGATTTTATTCGAATTTAGTATTAACTTGAAATAAACCACACGTCTTACCGCAATCTAGTAAGCGATAAAGAAGCGGTGATAAAGATGTTACTATGTAAAAGTATTTAATTTAGCGTTGACTGAAGGTAATAGACATTTATAACGAACAATAAATAGAAAATTATAGCCAATATTTAAGTTAAACAATAACTAATGTTAACTCTCGTAATGACACAGATATGTGTATTACAATATTTTTTCGTCACAATAAAAACGTTTCAATAATAATAAGTAATAAATTATAACGAATGAATTTAGTCTTTTACAAGCACCATAGACATAATACAAACTAATAATTACAATTTTAAATAACGCGATGTACAAATCTTAGTATGTTTATAGCTACGAAAATATAATAAGGTAAATAGTAGAAGTTTTCATGTAGTTTTTGCTCTTTAATTCATAAATTAGTGGAATTTTAGACATTCTTCAAAGATTTTTTACCAGAATAATAAAATTCGCTTTCAGGTTATCTACGGTGGTGAAACAAGTCTTTAAAAACGGCGGGAAACTTCCAAACAAGGCGACGTGTGTTCATCGCGAAGAAAATGTTATGCTTTGAGCAATATTCGAATATTGTCAGGACAATTGTGTTATATCGTAACTTTTATGGGTTTGTTACGTGAATATGTATCGGAGTATAAGGATTTGTTACAATACATGTATGTATGTACGTGGTCGCTTGATAAACAATGTTAGATACTTTTGTATATTTTCCCCATAATTTTAATAAATAATCTTTTCGAAGATTTTTTCTTTTGTAAAGTAAAGAATAGCAGTATAGTTTTCAGCATTGAATATATTATAAAAATATATGTGAGCTTGATAATGAATTGTGCATTTTATTTAAATATAGAAATAGCTGGTAAAGATCACGAATTTGAAATAGTGAATTGTTTTTAATTTATTATAAGCGAGACGTTAATTTTTTTCAAGTTAAATTTTCTTAAAACTGTTTTATTGAATCAACTGTATTTTGTATAGTATACGTTGCAAACAGATAAACTATCGCTAAACGAAATGTCACTATTAAAACTGAACAAAATACATTGCATGATCAATTTACTTACAAAAAAGGTTTCTCTCTCTTTTATTTCTAAAAATCCTCTCATCCACACTATTACCCGCTAACAAGCGATTTAATCAAATGGAAACGCAAAGTCCGGGGGCGTTTCATCTCAATTAGGCAGAGATTGACGTCTACTTCCCCCGAGTATTGTGGCCATTATTCATCATTTACTGGTTGTCTCTTAGTAGCCCATTGGGATTCGCCTAATTCCAGATACTAATTGGTTTATCGGTTACCAATTTTAGATTGCTTTTTTACAGATTGAAATTGAAGATTTTTGTAATGTTATACTTGGATTTGTCGGCCTTTTTTATTTAGAGGTTGTAATATAGTTGTCTGTACGGCGGCTGAGAATGGCGATACCATTAAATTCACTTTAGGACAAGAAGGGTGATATACAGAAAAATAAGTAATCATCTATATACTTAGTTTGTAATTAGTTTTATTGTTGTTGAAAATCTTAACGGTAAGCGATTTCCCCATAAAAAATAAAATATATATATATATATATTATGTTTTTTATTTCGTATTATAATGTACTTATTTCGTCATTTTTTAGTTTAAAATAAATATTACATAAATATTATTTTGATATTCTTTAAGTAGAAAATGCGAATTAAGTTTTGAATCACATGTTTCAACGCATACACTTTATGAAGGACCTAAGACTAATTCCATTATACATTCGAAGAAGGCATTTAGGAATTTAGATCGATCGCCCTTCCAAGAAATTTCACTTAACATTAATGAATGTATCTAAGCGGATTCCCTTACAGCTTTTGATCTTATTCGAGATCTTAGACTCCCAACTTCCATTTTATTAATGGTCGCTGAGTAATCTACATAGGTACATACGAGTAAAGTATATTTTAGACAGAATGATTGTAACAGTTATACATTTTTTTTTCAAGAAGGTACATTTTTCTTTTCCTTAAAAATGGCACTTTAGTACTGGGTACAACAATATTTATAATTTATTATATGACTGGTATAGCTTACGAATATGAAATTCACGCTTATGTAAAAAATATTTTATGAAGTTTATTTTATAGCTTTAAAAATATTTCCACTAGGTATAACTTGTATAAAAGTATTTTGATATGTAGCTGGACTACGTGGGTCTACTTGTAGGTAAAGTTTAAGAATAAAAATACACAGATTAACTTTAACTTCGAATAAAACCTTGTATTTGTACAGCACACTTTTTATTTTTCAGTTTGCTCTATCATATACTTCAGAGTTAACGATGAAGATAAAACACGTATATGATGGATAGATAAAGTTATT
The DNA here is from genome assembly GCA_018251915.1 of Urbanus proteus proteus. NCBI lineage: Eukaryota > Metazoa > Arthropoda > Insecta > Lepidoptera > Hesperiidae > Urbanus > Urbanus proteus. The sequence goes on from DWPV01006421.1 coordinate 5,664, forward strand.
AACAGGGCCTTGGAACTAAATATATTCGACACAATATAATATGTAATACATATTATGTGGAATTGAGTATTATTGTCCTAGGTATTATTGTACGTGTCTCCTTTCATAATGAGGATTTAGGCCTTAGTCTACCGCAATTGGTAATGACTTCACGCATTTTTGAGAATTTTTACGAACTCTTAGATATGCAGGTTTCCTCACAATGTTTTCCTTCGCCGTTAAGTCAAGTGATAATTAATTTCTAATATACACATAAATCAGAGGTGCATAACTAAGATTTGACTCTCGGACACCCCGATTGAGAGGCCAAGTTTCAATTATTACGCTATCACTACTCATGAGGAGTTGTATATAGTAAAGTATTTAAATTAATTACTTTATATTTCAAGTGAGTGTTCAATTAATTGTATGCTGTGGAACAGATAAATAAATGATTAAAATTTTAATAAAATTAACTCATCGACGCAGTGCAACGTTACTTCTCGTGATTGCCAATTCAAAAGATAAGTTGGAAATAAAGTATAATTGTGTTATTCATTACAATTTATAATTACAATTTATAAAGTATAATTTATTTTAATGTATATTTTAACACATACTTATTTAAATATACAAGAAAAGCCATAAGTAAAAACTCAGCGAGGAAAATAATATGTTCAATATTTGACACAGATAAATAGGTACAAGTAAATCTAAAAACGGAAAACGAATCGAGTTGTGATTGTGCAATACAATACCAGTATCCAAGATTTTACTTAGAAACATTTATTAATTTCCCCGACATAATGAAGAAGTGAAATATATTACAAAAGGTGAAAGTTACCCGCAGGACAGCACGATTCGTCTAGAAAGTTTAATAAAGCAGTCCCTCATTCAAATCCCCCATTTAACTTTGTGCTGCCATAAGTCCACGGATTAATCCCAAGATAATACTCAGCCCGTTTTAATAATCGCAATATTTGTAATACTTCTTTGAAAACACATTGATGGTAATTTTTTTAATGAAATCTCCTTTAAAATTTGAGAGCCTGAAGAGATTTTTTGTCATACATGACACTACATCATATGATGTTAGTGTGTTTTGTAGCAGTGTTTATCATGATACGAGTAGTACGATAGTTGAATGTTACCTTTATTGTAACCAATTATAAAAAAACGGGAATCTAAAAATAACATTAATAATAGTCATTGTTTTAATTAGTGTCAGGTAGGACGATAAATAGAAAACAGTAAAAACACTAACTACATAATATATAATCCTATTTGGGATTGATATATATTCATGGGCGGCAATTGCCACAATAATGTCGACTGCATGCTCCTTGCATCATTCAAGTAGGTATCAATTATTCAATTTCTTCTAGGAAGTAAAATAGTTTTTTCTTCTATGTGGTAAAAAAGACATTATACATAGAGCAGGATTTAAAATCTGTTAAAAAAACCGGTAATCTTAGTATGATCACCATTGCGCCAGAGGAGTTGTCAATGAGCTAACATTAGTCCAGAAAGTAGGTAGTTAAATAAAACGATCTGTCATTCAAATCCCCCATTAAACTTCGTCCCGGCACAAGTCCATGGATTATTAGCAAGACACTGCCAGTGTTATTCCAGCCTTTTTAATCAAGCTTACGACAATCATCCTTAATTAAATCTGTTTATTTCAAGTTTCGTTATATTGTGCGATTTGCTTCAGGAAATTCGGATAGGTTGTAACAGTAGTGTAGTGTTGCTGTGTTCTGGTTTGAATGGTGTGGTAAGGGAGACATACTTATCCGAGGCGTTCCAACTTAGTCCTCGAGGGTAGCAACGCAACTGTGGCCGACCTTAGGTAGGACTGTGCTCTTATCTGTGGTTGATTACAGATGTCCATGGGCGGCAGTGGCCACTTACCATCAGATGGACTGGATAGTCGTTTGCTACTCCCATATTATAAAAAAAGGTTGGATCCAAGGCGTATAAGGCTGTATTCATGTTCATTTGATGACAATTCAGTATGAAGTGAAGTTGACTTTTAAAAAGTGAATATTTAAAAAATCATTATTAATAAGTAAGTAGCTGCTTTATACATTAGGCAACTTAGACTCTTTGGCATCTTTAACAAACTCATTGTTGAAAATAAAGGTTAATTGTAGAAAATATGTATAATATAATATGTACAGGGAATTGAATCCTATACATTTGTTAAATACAATTCTGCAAAATACTCTACATTGAATGAAGGTGGTCAAAAAACAGTAGCTACTCGTATATGAATAGACGTGCATTGCTGATATACCTACACAAAAATATTCCATTCCACTAACAAGGTCCATTCATTTTAAAAAATAAACCTGAATGGTTTTTTTAACCTGTTTTATTTAAGTTGTACGTATTTACTATTGCAGCTGACGAAAGCCTTTCTATATAGGCGTAGGTTAAAGGGCATATACGTGGAGTGGGAATCATTCCAAGATCTTGAAGCATTCTAGCCAATTTCCGTTTCCTTAAGACCGGTGTGAGTAAGCTTCATAAACTCCACTTCCGAACCAGTTAAAGGCAATCCCACCAAATTTATATCACACATTTACATTTTCGACGGGAAACGAATGTGTTTGGTAAAAACATAAACTCTCGCGTTTAGTTTCGTATAAAATAAAACTAAAATTTTGCTACCAGCTGCGCTGAATTTTAAGTGCACTTCGGCCACACGTTTTAGAAGTTTGTTTAGTTTCAAACTTTAACGTGTGCTGTAAAAATGACCAAGATAAAATATATCCTGATGTTATTTTTCTTTTTATACCAGTAACGTGACAAACGAGACGTCACGTGGTCTTAATGGCAATTTTAAACAATGGATGTTTTTAATAGTTAACCGTAAATTCAATGTTGTCAACTTAAATTTTTATGCTCTAACTAATAACGGATCGGATGTCAAACAAACTAAAAATAATAACTAATAAAATGGAACAATAGATAAAATTGGTTTGTTTATGTTAGAACAATCCAAAGCAAATTACTTTTCATAGATTTCATTCCCTCTACAAAATTTGTTTCCATCGTACGTGTGCACATTCATTCTAAAAATTTCATTCCATTCAAATGTAAATATGAATTCATACCCGTAGATGGCACTCTGGGATGTGTTTGTAAAGCCATCTTCACATTGCGCGCGTCTCCAAACCTCACATTGGAATCGAATTCATGTATTATTCATACATTTTCAATTTTATTTAGCTACCAACACTGAATAATTTCAAACCTGTCAAGCGTGCAATTCATGTAATTGAGAACGTTTATTACAATATGACAGCTAGAGAGTATTTGATGATTGTAAGCTATCAAAAGAATAGAAAATAAAGCGAATAAAATACACATGAGTAAAGGTATCAAGATTTGTTTATAGCGTAATATGAATGTGATGAAGCGTGTCAAACGCTAACAATATGAATAGTGTTTAATTGGCGCTTTCCGGATTCAGTTTTTATCATTCCCGTTGAACGCAGGATTATTCTGGGATTGTTTTTGTGCCCCCGCAATTTGAGTAAACTTTGCCAGGATATTGTATAGCTTACGATTTATAATTCAGACAGGGATCAATTGTTTTGCTTCATTTTTACATGAGAATACCTCAGGTATTATTTATCTCATTTTTCTAGAATCATGAGCTAGGCATATTACCATTTTCTAGCTGTGTCAATTTCATACGTTAATTCTGTGATACTATAATATGTTCATATATTAGTATTACAAAACACAGTCTACAAATTCAAAAAATAACAATACTCATGTTAGGAAAATTAACAAATTAGAACCGTGAAGTCGTGGCCAACATTATTTGGTAGTAAGTAAAATAAAATATAATGATACAATATAGCACATAACTAGAAATATTATTTTTGTTTCTGAAAAGCATATTGCGTTAATCGCTCAGTATTTGAAGAGTGCTTATGCTTACCTTCTATACCCGGACTTTGTTTGTCCTCCCGAACGCGGGATTATTGTAGGACTGTTTTTGTTTTGCGGCAATTTGAGTTATTTAGCTTCGCCGGGATTCCACGCGATTTGTTATTTTATGAAAAAACGTGCACGAATTGATTCAATTTTTGTTTTAGCTTTTGATTCTTCATGAGATTATGGACCGAAGGATTTATTAATTATTAGCTTTTGGATTTATGTACCTGCTGGAAAAACGACTGGAGTCCTATCTTTACAGTGTTGGTAACTTTCATCAATACATTGAAACGACTGATGGAGAGCTTGTGTCAGTATTGTAATAAAATGTGTATATTATTTTTGTTTTCTATTAGAAATAAATACAAGCGAGAGGTTCCTAAATAGATTTAATGAATTCAGTGAATGATAAACTTAGTCCGAGTTTGGATGTTTCTAAACTTCCTATTTGTACTAATACCTATCTAAAACTACCTATTTGTATTTCTCTATGGCAAATACAACGCAAGTTATTCTAGTTTCGGATTAACCAAACGGTTTATTTTCACTGAGGACTATTAATTACTATCAATTCCGTTAAGCTTTACATAATGTTTATATTGCATTAATTGTTTTCTGTATTGACTTATAATAGATGTACCAAGTATGGTTCACTTGATGAATAATTTGTGCTATTAGTTCAATTCATATATGATTTAATTTTAATAACATAAACATTGCTTTATACTACCTTGTTAATTAATTATCTATATCTATTTACGCTGCAAACATTCAGTCAAAAGAAAAAAAAACAGAAGAATATAAAACTTCCATTAAAAACGATAGTTAGGTACCTACTGTGATAACATTTTTGCTTCTGGCATCCAAAAATGGTAATTGAGGTTTTGTTAAAATTTTGTTGTTTGTGACTTTCAATAACGAAAGTCAGGTTTTAGCTGATAAAAGAGTAGAGGCGAGGTAGGCCGTTAGAACCGGAATATTTGACAATCATTTAACAGTTTGTAACTAGGTAGGTACTACATTTACCATTCACATCAAGCAGGAAAATCTGAATTTTAATATTGTGTTACATACACACATACAATTACAGGACATATCTAAATATGTCCTGTAATATGCAAAATTGCAGAATTAAAATGATACGTTGGAAATGTTTGAGTTGAAGTATCTTCGAATATCACATATGCAGAAAGAATTAAAATATTTATTGAAAATTCAATATATTATATCAATTAAAAAACGATATGATAACGATATAACGTTGAAGCAGCGCTCTCATGGAGCTCATATGAGGGCTTTGACATATGACATATCGATTTTAAGATGCTGGTGCCTCTCTAGAGACATAAGAGATGGAATTATTCAGTTTCTCGATGAAAAAACTTGTTGAAAAATAGGTTTTTCACATAAACAAAACTAACCTGCGTGGTGTAGAGGTTGCCAAACTGATCCGACGTGTAGACAGTTTCATGTTCGGTTCCCGGTTAGCCGAATATTTAATGATGTATTTAGATTTGGGTTTTAGGCTTAGATTTTTATGTGTCACCCACAAAACGAAATTCTAGTGTAAGGTGTGCTTGTAATAAACGTTAAGCTATCTCAACAACAGGAATAAGGTGGAGGAAACGTACAATTATATGAAAATTAACATGTAAAATATAAATGTTGTTTATCACCGTGGTACGTCAGAGATGGGATTATTACGATTTTGTTTTTGTACCGCACCGACGACAGGAATTACGAATTGTTCCGAGGCTTTATGTTGCGAACAATTTATAATGACGATGGAAAGATAGGCTTTAACGAATATCAAGAGGTATATTGAAATCAGTCGCGTAAAGAAGGTTTGAATCGCCTGGAGCGGAATTTGAATTTTAGCCCTGTGTAGGCAGAAACAGGAGGTAAAAGGTTTTTGTATAAAGAAATAAAAAGTTAAACTCATTGAAAC
>DWPV01006422.1:0-11541 GCA_018251915.1 Urbanus proteus proteus
ATATTTTTGCAATAAAAAGTAGCCTATGTTGTTTCTCAGGGTCTATTCTATTTCTGTACCAAATTTCATCAAAATCGATTCACTGGTTTAGGCGTGAAAGCGCGACAGACAGACAGAAGTTACTTTCGCATTTATAATAACAGTAAGGATTAAACGAGCATTATTTTTAATTTTACGAATAATAAAACTAATTCTTCTCCATAGTTAAACACCTTCCGAAGTGGTGGTAGTGAAAAAATAATACTATTGACATTCATGAAGAATTCTTGTAAGAACCTACTTTGAATAAAACATTTTTGATTTTGATTTTTGAAATTCAATTGCAGTACGTCTACATCGATAACGTTAACGTTTATTTTTTGTGACGAAAGTATGATGAAATTTAAAAATGACCTAAATAAATTGTGAAATTGCGGCCAATTTTCGATAACTCCTGGTTTAAATTGTTGAGTGAACGTAAACAATTTACTTTGGGAAGCTGAAAAACATTTGGGTCGAACGATTTTTCCGTACACCTGATAGGTAGTCGCCATAGAAGTCTGAGAACAAGTCAATACAAAACTCAGTTCTACTTGGAATAGATCACAGATGCGTTACCTCTTCTGAGGACTAAGATTGTTAATAAGAAATAGACGTTGGAATAAAACTGGTCCTGTTGAACGATACTATTGATTTTTATTTAAGGTGGCAGAACCCTTGTGGTTGGACTCCGGCGGCACCACCGCCACCCCTATTTCTGTCTTATAACGGCAGTGTTAAGCACTGCTGTGTTCTGTCTCGAAGGGTCTGGTAAGGGTGACATACTTATGTGAGGCGTTCCAACTTAGTCCTCAGGGGTAGCAACGCATCTGTTGCCAAGTTCATGTAGGACTGTTCTTATGTCCGGTTAATGTCAACTGTCCATGGGCGGCAGTGGTCATTTACCTTCAAGTGGACTGCATGTTACTTCCATCTTATAAAAAAAATGTTTTGACTTCCTTTACCTTACGAGCGAATTACCTACTTGAACCTATAACCTGTTTTTTAAGTCTAAATATTATTAATCTGGACGGGACGGTAAATTAAGATTATTATTATAAATCTATTTCTATCGTATAGGCCTCATCTAAGAATTAGAAGGGTTGGCTTTAGGTAAATATAGATCAATTTGCCAATCTACTAACGCCTAAAACCGATTTGAAAACTTTGCACAAACTCCGAGATGGGATGTGTAAATTGACCAAGTTTTGAAACAGGTGATATGATTTCTAATACGGGCATGATTTACGGAATCGAGATAGTTTGGATACAAATCCAGAGATCCCAAGATGAGTAAACTAACACGCCGACACAGATAATACTTATATACCAAAATTCGTCACTTTGAACCCGGAACCCTTTGTCTCAGACCGACATAACGGTCGCTAGTTTATGCAAGTCGTCAAAATTTCTATGTCTGGAGCCAAAACGTTTCGATGACGTGTAAAATAATCCCTGGGTATAAATAATAACTAAAACCGTTAGAATTATTTTTAGAAATATTCTATAATCTACCAGTTGGAGTACCGCAAGACTTGTTATGGAAAAAAATCGGTGAAAGGAACTCCTTAATATACATTTTTTAAGTTTAATTTATAATAACGACCTGCGTAGCGGAACATTTTCCATGCCGATCTGACGCGCAATTGATCCCGGGTTCGATTCCCGGCCAGACAGACATCTAAGTGATGAATTTTAATTTCTGTTCTGGGTCTGGGTATATTCGTGTATGTGTGTGTCCATGGTGTGTGTCCATGACACAGGAGAAAATCCTACAGTGTAGAAAGCGTTTTAAGTGTTTTTTTTTTAAGATTTTTAATGTCATATTATGTTATTGGAGTATGAGAAGCTACTTCTTCTCCTAATTTACATTTGATCTATTCTACACCGTTTTCAAATCGAACACTTGGATCTATACATATTTCCTTATACATCCCTAATAGTCCGACAGGACGTTTTCCCGTAAGAATCTTTCGAAGTTCCCTTCAGGAACGACTTTTTGATGACGGCAAGTTTCAGAATTGGCCGACTCCCAATTACGATCGGAAAATAGTTATCAAAACTATGTCGAAAGGCTTAAATGGGTATCAAAGTATGTCGAACGAACGCTTTCAACGGAACGAGTGTCTTTTAATAAAGTTTCACCGTTATTTCTAGAGTAGAATCCAGACTGTAAGCGCGGAAATTCATGAGCAGTTAAATAAAATTCACGATGTCTTTAAGCTTCTTACGTAATGGAATGAAATTAAAAGAGAGGTTTAGAAACGATGATTCTTTGAATGAAGTTTACTTACATAAGTATCTTTTATGAAGAGGAAAAATTAAAGGAATTAGTAACTTAACTATATTTCAGTCGCTGTTTGATGCTGTTGTATTCCGTTTTGCAGCTGTTGGTAAAATACCTATACTTAAAATATACAGTAGCGCCATCTTGCGTGTTGGTGAAAGGGGATAGATTTTTGTTGACTTATTATGAGATGATCTCAGGAATGGCAATGCATGTGTGATTTGCTTCAGCTAAAAGTCTATTATAACTTAAAGTCCATATGGAAATGCCATGGACGATGGCGACTAAATAGTTTTATATCGGGTCTGATCCAAGATGGAAAGGTGACAAGGTATAAAACTTATTTTACTATTTATTTTATTTTTATATTTATTCACGTAATCCTTTTGAGGCATCTTTGTAATTTCATATTGTTTTTACACCTTCTACACTCGTAGGTGCACACTAGGATTTTCTCCTGTGTCGTGTGTACCATGGACATACAAAGACGAATACACAAACACACAGATCCAGAACAGAAATTTAAATTCATCGAGCCATCCGTAGGCCTGGCTGTGATTCGAACCTGAAACCGATATGGTGATTGTTTCGTCACGTGGATTGTCAAGCCCAAGCGTCATTTTACCCATAAATCTGCAGTTTTACACCATTGTGTCAAGACTATTGGCAAAGTTAAGTTGCCCCTTCAGTCCAATAACGAAGAGATCTAGCACCTATCATATAACTCTACCCTGGCCACAAATGTTCACTCACTGTGACCACTTAAAATCTGGAGCAGACCATTTTGCTACATAACTTAAAATATGTGATACGAGTGAACGCGAAATAAATTTTAATAAGGATAAAAATTTTAAAATTCTTCCGTGCGTTATTAACTACAAAATTCTCGTATGTAAAGCAACTCGTGCAGTGTTTTACGAGGGAATATGGTGCCATATTTGAGATTTAAACATTTGGCCCAAATCCAGATATGTTTCAGTTGACCGTTCGAAATTCTTCACTATATTTTCGGTATACTATTGTGCAGTTTATTGCACTTTCTACTCTGTGAAATAAGGCTTAATTTACAGTTAGTAAGACTTAAGTAAGATTGAGGATAATTACTTCTGAAAATTAACCTTTCAACTAGTGTCTGGCTGTTTCAGCTGAAAATACTACAAAAGTAAAAAGTACTACTATTGTGAATCAGTTGTAATTTGGCAATATACTTAACTTTACATCTTGTGAAGTACACACAGAATTTAACGCACAGTATTCTAGTTTGAAGGATGTGGTGAGAAAATATCTGTATGAGATAACAGCTCAGGGATAGCAATGTCCTCAGGTGCGACCCCAAACCTATCTAAGGTTGAGATGTCATTGAGTTACTTTTGTTACTACTTTATTTTTAAATAACACAAGTGGTATTGTATATTAGTACGTGACGAGAAATCTGTCGATCCCTTTTTTAGATTACGACGCACGGAGGAGTGTGAGATTGGGCATAGGCAAAAGATCATACAAAGAAGGAGTGCATGCAGGTAATATTTTTTTACAATAACTATAACAAATGTATTCGATTCAATTGGAGAAATCGTTCATTATTTACAATACTCACAACAATATATATCACTTAACAACGGCAAGAAACGCATTATTTCTTTTAAATGTGCAAATTAAACCATAGCTTAGCAAATTAAACTTTAATTTACTTTTTAATTATGGTCGGATTTCGACCATTGCGACGTCTACAACTAATACTCAACTTATCAAAAAACACAAATTTGAAATTCCTTCGTGCATCATTATTGTAACAGTGATGCGTAACGATTGTAATAAAACCCATAACCTTGATATGTATCGCTGTAATACATTTTGACCGTCTTCGGCTACTAAGGTCGTGATTAATTGATAGATCCGAGGAGATAACGTTTGAAGCGGGCGCCGGTCTATCTGATTGAACGAGCCATTTTTCACTTTTCCATCTTCTCGCTTTTTGTAAAATTGATTGAAAGATACCCAAGCGGTACGTATTTCGGGGTTATTGACGCGATAAAGATTTTAAGTTGTTACTGTTTTAAATACACCAAGCAATGTTTACACTATTATCTTAAAAACAAAAAACCCGACTGCTAAACACGTATTTTATTTCAGTTTTAAAAGTTATATAGCCACCTCTTATGTTAAAATTCGTCATGCCGTTTTAGCTGTACGGATGCCAAAGAAATGGACCTACATAAACTCGAAAAACGTTCCCCTCCTTCTGACGCAGTCGGGTAAAAAATATTTACAAATACAAACACACTGTTAAAACAGTATTACATATACTTTCTGACGGAATATCAGTCAATAGCTTTGAGGTGCATAGCTATGTAAATATATAAGATTCTAAAAATTATTTAAAAGTATTAGTTTAATCCATTGTTTAATTTTAATACTTGTTTCGAAATTTTAAAAGTATTAGTTTAATTCATTATTTATTTTTAATACTTGTTTTAAAATCGTGTTTCTAATATACATACACAAGAAAATTTAATTGCTTAGTTTCGTACTACAACTTTTTGATATTATCATGACAATATTTTAATCTTTTATTATTAGACTGAAAATGTTAATGTAAATGATGGATGAATATGCACTGTTACGTAAACAAAGTTACTTAAGAATGAGTGATGGAAGCTCAAAGTTTGCATAATTAGGGGCTGGCACAAAGCAAAATGTGTCGTGGTAAAGTTGGAATTTATAGCTATGACTAGGCTTTGCATATTAACGCCATAGATAACGTTATGTCAGCAGTGGTTCAATTTTATAAAGTAAAACAGAAAACAGAAGTTGTTAAATGTTGACCCGTCTGTATATATTTACTTCTAAATAAAAATGGAAGCTATCTAGGTATACCAATTTTATACTAATGGACAGTTACTAAATGAATATGATGAAAATAATCAAAAACGGCAAGAAACGACTGACAACAAAGTATAGTATTAAAATCTTTTTCTTCGTAAAATTTTGTCTTGAATTTGGAAAAAGGTACTACATGAAAGAAATAGGTTAAAATTGAAATGGTAATAAATGAAATTTTGTTTTTAATTTTTGTTAAACCCTACGCGTCATACATACATTGTCTGTTTAAACATAGATAGGTAATTTTTGACAGAAGAGTCTGTCCGAATATATAAACGAATCTAAAGGATATCTGACACAGTCGGTTAAAATATATACAAAATTAGAGTACTGGTATATTTGGTTATACGTAGATACGGACCCTTAGGGGCGAAACATACAAGAGTGCGACAAACGCACGCACGTACACCTTACGCAGCTATTGCCCGCTCGATTACACACACGTATCCCCAGTATGATCCTGAGGGATTCATTTACTGCGACGTGAGTTCTGTCTTCATAATATTATTTGTGACACGTGACACATTTATTTTTTCCCATGTACGAGTACGCAATTTCAAAGAAACACACGACTTTTCATATAAAATCAAGAATGTGCGTAAAATGCATTTTTGTAACGACACAGAAAAAGCAGTAGTACTTATGTGCACCTGAATGTTTGCAAAGCTTAATTATGGCTTTTGAATAATAAAAAGTAATATAAAAAGAAGAGTAATAAAAATTCTATTGATTGGCCCCTAAAGGAGTAACAAGTTCATACAAAAATGGCATCTATCACGGACGCCTTACGCAGGCATTGCACGCATGAAATAACCGTGATAACACCCGGATCTTACACATGGTATAAGAGATTCATATTACCCGGTTACGACAAAACCAAGACGGTTTATGGTTTTAGCTATCTACGTATGTTCATTTGTTCTCTAACATCTCCCCAACTGCTTGTCGGATTTTGAAATATGAGGTATCGTTGGAAGCGTTGTGATGTTTCACGGGTTATAGGTATGACGTGATATAAAATCCAACATGGCCGCTTTCCATGAAAATATAGCGCCGAAAAAGTGTTTTATATCCAGTTGGAGCAGTAGTTTTATTCCGAAAATATTGAGGTAAAAATAAAGGTTTTAATTTCAAATAAAACCTGGTACTATGTTGTAGTATTGCTATTTACCTATTTATTTATTTCAGGTTACTAAGGCTAATAGAAACTAATATACAGATGAGGCTGTGATGATAGGTATACTTAAGTACTAAATTTTTTTTTATTATTTTTTTTTTGTACATGAATAACGATTATAGGCAAGATAAACGAAAGTGTCGGTATATAAAATAGTAATTTAAATAACAAGAATACTTTAAAAATCTTTGAAGATATTTGTGCTAGTCAAGTACTAACCAAACATCAATATTCTTCTCGAGTGTATCATTTTGGACACAGGAACGCTTTGTACGAAATTGAACAACTGCTTGCTATATATATACTTTGACGCCAGTAAAAATTTCAGTGGCCATCTGGCGCGTTGTCAAAGTTAGCAAGACATTACGTAATCCAGCCTCAAAATATTTCAGCTTGCCCAAAAAGCTCGTTTACGTAAATATAGGTCATATTTCCATAATAATGTGTTATTTATATTTCATTTTAATAACATGTTAAGCATGATTGCCCGGTGGTACGAATTTCGACCAAGCTTCTCGATATATTGATATTATTAAGTGATATTTTTTTGAAAGAGTTCATATTTATCATGTATAATTTTGTACATAAAACGAAATGATACTCTGACTAATCATGATGGTGCCGAAACTATGGAAATGGCCGTGGTAACCTTCCTTCTCAATTATTCTCGTTGCCTCAGGTTACCGTCTCAATACGTCTTTCTTTTTCCCTCTATCTCCATCTTACATTAATTGATATACTGATTAAGGCTCAGTGAAAAATTTCCGGTTTGGCTGACTGAGAAACGTAGCGTTATACTATTATAGCGAGAACCATGAAATATGGACAGTTGGTTCATTTTATGGAAAAGAGATACTCACTGACATAAGATATTTTGATAGTCTATCCCTAAATTAGTTTAATAGAGATGATTATTTTGTATTATTGTTTGTGATTATATTAATTACAAATAAATTTTAACTATTATTTGATATGAAAGAAAATATCATCTTAAAATTTTATCTACAGTATTTTCAAAGAACTTTATTTATCACACAAACAAATACATAGCAATCATTAATGCCAATCAGTGGGCTAACGATGATGATTAGAATGATTTTGGATTAAAATCCAAACCTCAAAAATAAATCTTTTAATGCACTTAGTTTAAATAAAGCATAATACAAAATCAAGATTACAATTGCGTCAAGCGTTAAAAATAAAATATTGCGCTAAGGTTGTTCACGCAAAAAGTTATGAACTATCGGTATTCCAGTTATAATAAATGATACTTTCAGAGATAATAAATTGAATTCGCTTTGGATAAAACATAGTTGGATGAGGTATCATAAATTACAAAGATGACTAAATATTGAAAGGTTTTTAGAATGCTGTAGATATATTACAGCTATGACAAGTTTGACGACACTATATTTTATTTACTACCCGCCTATTGAAAGTAGATCCTTTTGTAAATCGTAGACCTTGTAGACTTATATCAGCCTTGTGCCTATTTTTATTCGTAGAACTAGTTGATCCTCGCAGTTTCACCCGCGTTAAAAAGTAAAAAGGCATCCATAATTATTTAAACATAAGTGATATTCGGCGCCCCCCGCGCCATCGTACGCGTGCGCGTGGACCGTGCGCTATTGAGTTGTTCGAAAATTAAAGTGGCCAATGTTACGTCTTAGACCTTCAGCTGTCATCCAGTGCAAGTCCCGGTAAAATCGGTCCAGCCGTTTAGAAGATTACCTCCGCCAAACAGACAGACATACAAAAAGATTTTTAATTGCATTTTTATTATAAGTGTCGTATATAGGGTGTATTTATCAAGTGTGCGTGGATGGGAAAATCCAAAACTATAAGGATTAACGAAAAATGCTGAAAAGACTTACGGAATCGGAGGAGAATCGTTGATACATAGGTAATTATTTTTTCATCATCAGCGTCACTGTTCAAAGTTAATCCACAGTTCAGTCCACTGTTCAGTTCGCTGTTAAGTACAGTGTTCAGTAACAGTCCACTGCTGAACATTTCTTATTTTTATCACCTTGGCGACAGTGAAACAAGCGCTTTATATTTTATTTTCTCTTCTTTTTTTATTTTTTCTTAGCGTGAATATTTCTACCGTGGCGTTACGTCAGGCGTTATGTAGAGGCATTTACCGACAAGTGCAGTAATAATGAAGGCGGTTAGTTTTATATCTCAAGCGTTTATTACGGGCGTTTAAAGCGCAGTGTTAATCAGCCTTTATTTGAAGGTCAGTCTATTTTTGAATATTAAACTTATTTAATACTACTTTGTGCCCGCGGCTTCGCTCGCGCTAATATGTATATGATAATATGTACAGGTTGTAGGTATAAAGGTCACTTTTTATCCCTCGGGAGTAGTATCATTTTTCGGGATAAAAGGTACTCTATGACCTTATCCAGACCCCCAGGCAATATGTGTGCAAAATTTCATAACGATCGGTTGAGTAGTTAAAGTGTGAAGGCGTTACAAACAAATAAACGGACTTTCGCATGTATAATAATTAGGATAGGATGTACAAAAATGGCAACTTGCTTGGTTTGGTCACTCAGTGTGGCGTCTTTTTGCAGTGGTCTTGGGTTTGATTCTAGAATACGTTACATTTTTTTTTACATATTAATTTGCGTTGGTCACTTATTGAGTATACACATAGCATCTTCAATTTTGTCGTACCTACTCTATGATACTAATCTCCTGTAGTAAAGAAATCTACCACTGTCAACAGATAAACAATTGAAACTGTCATCAGATCTCAATTGTTATTAGCCAGTTAGAAATATCAACGAACCTTATCCTGTCTAACCTAACTTAACCTAAGCGATTTTGATTGAACGTATATATGGAAGCAGGAGTTGACAATAGGTAAATGACAAGATGCTTTTTGTTTTCGAAACATACTATCCGTGCGTAATAGTAAAACCGTAGGAGACTTACATAAACAACAGTTGACAAAGACTATTCAACTCTTCATACAAACTTGGGAATAGCAGTTCACTTGGCAGTCCTCCGGATCAGACTACTTTTCGCGGTCGAGCAAAAAGTATAGAAGATAACTTGGCACGTATTCTGACATTTAAAGGTTTTGGCCCAACTACCACTTGCAGGGTTGTTACCTACTTGACATTCTGAATAGTTTTTAACAGGTGATTATGTGAATAGTTAGCGTCTTTGTTTGAACTTTAATTGTCATGAAAGTCTTATATCCAAAAGAGACATGAAGTAAAAATTGTTTATTATAGATTTTTATTGGCTTAATGTTTTTGGAGTTAGTGGCTAAATCACGTCTTTTGTATGTAACGATACTAATAATTCGATATTCCGTGCTTTTAAACTTAATCGTAAATTTTACGTTAATGACATTGACATAGTATGTAAAACAATTATATTAATGATTTTATATAAAATCAATCATAGATGCTTTGTTTTGCTGAAGAATAAGATTGTTGCTTCTTTGCAAGAGTGCTTAGCTTAGTTAAGTTGTTTAAATTCAATTGATTACGATCTATTCAAAGCGCGAAGCTATTCACGCGGTTCGACAATTTCAAAGTGTTTCCAAACAATCATGAATAGTTTTTCAATCAGTGACAGCCCTACGCATATCCATAATATTAGTAAGCATTGCAAACCACAATGTAAAGCTGCGAAGGACGTTTTAAATGATAATTTATATCCGACGGCACTACATTTGTTTCTGACATGTTTGAATGGAAAAAAGAACAATTGGGGCCCCATTATTTATAAGTCCGTGTTCTGACTACACAAAAACGCAATAAATAAGTTTTTAGATCGCGTGCCCCGTTTAAGAGGCCTCGGAACTTATTCTTATCAGAATAAACAGCTGTTGAGGAAAATCAAACTTATTTTAAGTAAAATTCTTTTGTAGAAATTTCTGTTGATTTATTTTTTTCAGCACAGTCACTTTTTGTGAAATTTATGTAAAAATTAGGTATTTATTTAACAAATATATTGGTATTAAATTAACCGTGACTAACTAACTTTTATTTTAGCTCTCTGGTGTTGGCTCATGGCTATTTATGGAGTTTCAAAGTTAGTCGCCGATAGACGGTAGTGTCCACTTACCATTAAGTGGACTGTATTTAAATTGTAATATTAATATTAAAAAAAAAATTGCCAGAACATAAATAAAACGCATTTTTTTTTCATATTTCATCTATACGTCTCAAACTGTCATGAACTAAAATTGACGAAAGTTTTATACTAATCGGACGAATATAGTTACACATACAAGAAAAACAAATACAAATTTATTTATAGATTTTAATACGGAACACTCAAAAATAATAGCCTCATAAATAATGGAGAACACGTTCTGAAAAATATTTCGGTACAAGAATCCCTAATTCAATTACGTTTACGAAGGTCAATGCCCTTCTTGTTTCAGCTTTTAGCGATGCGGAACGTCTGAGGATTAGTACCCGTGGGATTATTAGATATAAGGGAGCTTCGGTAATGGGGAATTGATATCGAGTATTGGTACTGATGTAGGTGTGATTTTCTATATGATATTGAATAAGAGATATTCTGGCTCACTTGATGTATTTGTGTAAGGCAATTTTCAATAACTCACCTAGAGATGGCGCCACGTGTACTCTGAATCACGCTATCGAAGTTTTCTCAACATGCTGCATGCAACTATCAGAGCACAGCCTGAAGATTTCCCACTTGATTGGCAGATGAGTTTGAATCTATTTCCGATTATCAATTTGAATAATATATTGTTTATAACATATATCATATAATTATTACCTTCATACATGTATCCACGTGGATAACTCTGTCTACGATATTTTAACCACAAAAGTCGTAACCGCAAATTGGGGGATTATTTATTTATTTTGCGTATCATCATACCTCAAACACGAATGTTTAAATACTTTAGAATATATAAGTACATATTTTTTATGATACTCAAATAGTGCCAGAAATTTAGGTCATCAAGTGGTGAAATTTGACGAGAAGGTACCGGCACCACATCGTTTTATAGGCGACCATCTCAATCATCACGTGCTACTGCACGTGATGATTGAGATGGTCACTTCTCTAATCAGCTTCAGGTATAAAATCAATTACATGGCGTTGGTTCATATGTGTATAGGCTACAACGGTGGTTCTCAAACTTTTGGGGGGCGGAGCACTTTTGAAAAGC
>DWPV01006423.1:0-11539 GCA_018251915.1 Urbanus proteus proteus
CCAACGCCATAAGCACCAGAAACGTGTCAGGAGTCCACATTTTTTTTATTCGATACGCTGTCGTTTACACCCTGTATTTAGCCAATTAACAAATAAGAAGTGGTGACAAAAGTACCCAGTATTTAGTTGAATAGGTATGATCGTGGTGCTTTCACCCAGTGATTTGTAAATTTTTATGATTTTATTTAATTAGGTAGCCGATACTACACTCGCGTAGTAACAATGGTAAATTATAGCATGTCACTATGACTATTAGTATAGGCATCGGTATTAGTATCAGTATTAGAAACCGTATTAATATCAGTATTAGTATTAGGCACGGAAATTTGGAATTCGTGGTCGAGTCGGTATTACGTAGTTCCAATGGCGGAACAGAAAACCAATAGCTGTTCACTGCGCACCGCTTTTATTGAAAAGCTCCATACGCGCTCATTTTTACCCGCCTTTATTCTACTTTACAATAACACTACCAGTACGTTTATCGCTATTTAGATGTTGTTCGAATTTATTTTCGAAGGAACGAGTTTTCACAAGAAATTGCTGTACCATGTGTTCAGGGAATAAACTCGCTCGGTAGGAATATTGAAAAGATAAACAGAACGAAAGAAGCTAGGTATGTAATGAAATAATGTATAAATAAAGAACAGCATTTGTTGGAGACTTACATAATTGAGTTCCTTCTAACATAAACAATAATATGTCCGTCTTATGTTAGTTCTCGGCCATAGGAATAAATCACCTTGTCCCTGTAGTTCGGGACCAGAATAGGACTACGGTATTTCCTGGCTGTCGTTAGAGGCGAATAAAAGGGGGGTTCCCGGGTTGTGGACAGTTAGAGTGGAAGCTCTGGTCTAACAGCCCTTCTAGCGGCCTCAGAGGGGACGGAGGTATGTGTGGTCGCATACCGTCGTGCACCTGACGGTGCGCCGAAAGTAGCGTTTGCTTGAAGTAGAACCTGATGGGCCAACGAACTAAGAAGACTCGGGATGACTATCCCTGTTGAGATAGTCTTCTTCGCAGCGCCGAGGAACGCTTGACGGGGTTTTAGTGCGGTAAAAATCCTACATAACCCAGCGTCGCTCCCCAAGCGTGGGGTACACTTTGAAGGTTTCTCCCTCGTAAACAATGTTTAGGTAAAATTCATTTAAGGTGCCATTAGAAGACTTCTCTACCTCATTCTTACAATGTCAACATTTCAGAAATAGTAAAAGGCATTTCAGCATCAGCCTATCACGAATGCAGGTTCTACCTCTGAGGACCAAGGCGAAATATAGCGTCTTAGTATTATTACTTTACATTGTCTCTTATTTACCCTCGACCACTCATTAGAGTGCTTTGGCTTTTGCCCTAAAGTAGAAATAGGCGTGACTGTGCGTTTAAGACACAGGTAGATAAATAGTGGCATAGGAACTGCTATAGCTCGATCAGTTTTAATGTAGTAGAAAAATAAAGTATTATAGTCATTAAATTAGTATAAAATATTACAATAATTTATTTTCATAGTGCAGACAATGTCTAAGCTCAAACGTTTATGTTATATTACGACTTTAAAGTAATAAAACTGAGATTACAAATCAGTGTACGGCATCACATGTCTGTCGCGTAGTCTGCGTCTGTTCCCTAAGGATATTTGCCATAGAACAGCTGGTATGTGAATAATAGCTTTTAGACGTAGCTTTGTTAGGTTCTAGTCCTTTTAATCATTAAAAAAGAGATAATGATAAAAGAAACAGTTTTTCAAATAATAATTGTCAATAATAGCATATATTAAATTCTTACCACGCAATTACATGGTAGTGTATACTGTATACTTAACTTCTTACGTTGTGTTCATAATAACAGTGTGTTTTAATTTCATTATGAATAATGTAGATTAGTATACTGTAGATGGATTGTTGTTAGAATTGTCGTTAGGATTGCATTTTGTCATATAGGTATATTTGTTTAATGTTGAGTTGAGTTCAGAACTTTTGATCGCATTAGGAAACAAATCACGCGCATGTAGATAGAACGCTGTCTTTCTCCCACTGATGGTGAAATAACCGTTATTCAAATACCAGAAGATATAGACCACCGCCCACAGGAAACTTCTTTGGAAGCACCCACAGCGAGCGAGTTTCATTTTGCGTGGTCACATTATATTATTATATCGTATGCGAAAGAATGTGGTCGTAAACTAAGGTTCAGTTCATTTGTTGTCATATTTTGCAATTTATACGTAATCGTAAATGATACTCATTTTGTGGTATTGTGTGGTTGAGTGAAATCCTTTTTTTGTTTAGCTATTTCTATCTTGCTTGACAGTATTAAGAGTTCTTTCTTGTGAAAGATGTTTTTTTAAGGTAGCTATTTACGTTTTGTCATTAGGTGTTCTTATGCACGAAACATAGCTTCAGTGACTTATTTGGAATCTTATTTACTCTGAGGTGTCTATCGCAATTGAGTCGAGCTTGCATTGCTCCTATAAAACTTACAATTTTTATTAAAACAATTAGCAACAGAAATAGCGATAGTGATAGAAATCTGAAGGGATATTGTGATACGTATTAAAGTCCAAGGAGTTTATTGCACGCATTCTGATTTATTTTAGTAGCTTGGTTGCTTTGCTATCACAGACTAACAAGTAGGTTAAGGAATTATCAGTTTTATGTAATGGAGTTCGAAATTTTCACTAAAAATATCTTGAATTATCCAAATAAACCATTGACTCATATTCCCATCAGGCTAAGTATTGTTTTATTTACGATCCAAAGCCCATCCGGTGACAATCCAAATGACAGCGGGATCTATCTGTTTGGATTACGTGCTCGAGACTGTACGGCTTACGACTTATTTGTTTTTTTGTTTAAATCCTTAAGGTAGGTCCCGGTCCACCATTGTTTATAAAATCGAAAGCTTCACACGCCTCTAAGGATGGTATAGAACGTGACATACTCGTGTGTGTTTTTTGTGATATATTTTTTGTATAAATTCCTTATTATTGTAGTCATTACAAATGGTCATAACGAATATTTAGGGTAAATTATTACAAATTTCGTCTATTATTGGAGTAATTTTAATATGCAAGGGTAATTTCGATACGTTATGTTTATGTTGTATGGATTTTCATGGATCGTGGTCGCTATAAAACTTTCAAACTCTCGATCAAATATGTGGCTAAATACCTACTACAAAGTTTTTAAAATTAATATCAATAAATTATATGTAAATTGAATATAGAATGTGATAAAAAACAATACTAAGTAAAACAGTGAGTATAATAATTAAAAAGGTTTGTTTATAGGTACTTATTTATTTAAGACATTGCCAAAATATATGACTCACAATGCAAAGAAACTTACACCTTGATTAAAATGTTTAAGGTGTTATAACTATATAAAATTTTGCAATATACGGGTATATTACGAAAACTGATAGATTCCATTTCGTTACATGCATGCACTATCCTGACATCACCTCAACGTTGATAGAAATTGTGGTATCGTATTTGTATTCACATAAAAATATCGCCAGGTCGAGTGACTCTGCAAAGTGGTTTACCCTCTCTGTTTTTCATTTGTAGAAGAAGCGAGACAGAAGGAATAGAACATTAAAGCCATTCTAAGTCTCAATCGAGAAATCACGCGCGGACGTAATGCTAAATGGATTAAACCTGCTTTGTTCCCAAGACACACATACAGACATGAAGACACTGTAATGGAATTAAATTGTAGTTGGAACTTGCACTGACTTTATAAAGGTTAGATATGGGTGTTTGTTGGCCATATTAGCTTCCACGGTAAATGGACGTTAGCTCGTTTATTAATTAAAGAATTAATTTGTCTAGAACTTAAATACAAGATTGTAAATACCAATCTTCAGGGGTTTAACAGTTTATTGAACTTTGTTTCGAAATGTTTAATTTTGACTTCATGTAGGTATGTTTTATTTCATCTATAAGTACTTACTTATTCCGCTGGCTCAGCGACCCAAAGTGAGTCTTGGCCTCCGGTACGAGATCTCGCCACTGGTCCCGGCCTTGTGCGGTTTCATGCCATTCGCCAGCCTGAAGCTCGCGGAGATCTGCGGCAACCACATCACCCCAACGATATCTGGGGCGCCCAACTGGCCGACGACCCTTTGGTTGACCTACATAGGCTCTTTTTACGCCACGATCTTCTCCCATTCTCTCAAGGTGTCCAAGCCATCGGAGTCTGTGTGCTTTCGTCTCTCCTATTATGTTCGGGCTGGCCAGGAGTTCCTCAATCTCGGCGTTTTTGAGAATTCTCCAGCTTCCATCACTTCTCTGCCTTGGTCCGTCACATCCATACGTAAGTATGGGTCTAATAACGGTTTTGTAGATGCGGATCTTTGTGCTTCTACTAAGAAGCCTGGACGTTAACACTTTGTGCAAGGCTGCGCTGCAGCGCAAAGCGTTTTGGACACGAACAGTGATTTCTTCGTCCCGGGAATTCATCTCATTAATGGTACAACCTAGGTATTTAAATTTGGGCACTCCTTCGTACACGGTATCTTCAACCTGTAGATCTTTGGGCTTAGTGCGGGTGTTCCTGTAGCGCCTCATGTGAAGGTACTCGGTCTTAGCGTGGTTGATTTTGAGGCCTACCTTGGATGCATCTGTTTCAAGGGCCTTAGCGGCTGTTTGTACTTCAGCGCTAGTTTCTCCCAACAGAGCCAGGTCATCCGCATATCCTATCACTTTATGCCTTCCGTTCAGTTTCAGTCCGACATCTAGAGTTAGTACGGGTTTAGCACCCTCGCTTCGCTTGGGCGCTAACTTCACGCTGTGCAGTAATAGGCAACATAGGCCACCCGTATCGTATTTTAAGTGAGGTGGTAGTACCTCTTAGTAGTAACTTGAAGCCCACATACACAAAGCTTCTATTTGATCTATATTTTAAATTTAAGCTTTGTGATTTCTATTCTATTTGTCTCTCGTGATAAATTATATTATCACTTTTATGTCACGCTATTTATATATTCTCATAGTCAGGAAGTAATTATCATAATATGATAATAGCATAATCAAAGTGTGTTAGTGATGAATTATTCTTAGTGTACTACATCTCCATTTGATTGGTGTTGCCGGGGGATTTAGTAAAATAAAGAATGAAGTTGTGAACAAATTTAAAAATATATAACTGGTAGATTCCCTTATTTTATGGAACCTTTTGTAAAAATTAACCATCTGCGAGTTATGGTTTAAATTGTAGAACCTTTGCATTATAAATAGGAAAGTGAGATGATTGAAGGAAAGAAAGAAAAGATTTATTCCCAAAACGCAAGCAACTTAAACATAAAAAGATTAAAAGACTACACAAACTAAAATATACAAGGATATTGAATGACAGTTATAATTGATTGATTGGTCAGACTGTGTATAGTTAAAGTTATTTGTATTAGAATTACTTTGTGTAAGGAACTTTTAAAAGGAACAAGGCATATTAATAAATTATACTTTTGAAGCAGAGGAAAGAGATCTATTATCAGTGGTCTGTATCTCAAACAGGAAAAGATTGTTGGCCATTTGTGAGATAGAATTACATTGTAATATTCATATTACCAGATGATAATAAGTTGTTAAGGATGAGTAGAATTACATACTAAGGATAGACATCTATTGTGCAAATGTAAAAAGTTTTGTAAAATGCATTATGTAACTCTAATAGGTGGGTTTAGTACTATATGATTGGTACTATGATAAACTTACAATCAATAAGTCGGGCTACAATTTCATACCAGGCGTTAATAAGTTAGCAAGTCGAAAATGGTAATTTCTCAGCCATTTGAATACTTTGCCGTTTTATCTGTAAATTGTTATTTTATGTTTTTAAATATTTTTCTATTGCAATATTATTATTTTGGTTGGAATTTACGGATAACATAAGCATATTTAAGAAATTTACTATATTTTGACAGACTTAACGTAGAATCGAAAAAAAATTGTGCAAGTCTACTTATCAACGTATTCACGCTTGTACGGAATTATGTGGACATAAACATATCAGCATTAAACAGATAGTCGTATACCCTATTCTGATACACTATCCGGTAGGAGAACCAATGGGATGTTTACATTATGTTGGTTTGGTCATGTTTGGCTGGAAACGACAAATGTTAACAGTATTTGACGACCCGGATGGCGCAATGGTTAACACGCCGGACCGCTAATCTGAGGGTCCTGGGTTCGATTCCCAGTGAGGCGGAAATTTGAATGGTGAGTTTAAATCTCCGTTCTTGGTCTGGGTGTTTGTCCTTGTCTTGTGTGTTGTCCATGGCACCCACGACAGAGGAGAAAATCCTACTGTGGGGCTATGAGTGTGAAGCGTTATTTATTTATTTATTTATAATTTGGTAGCCATATTTGAATGCAGCTTATTTGTGATGACCATCCTAATGTTAAACTTGTTACAGATTTGGCTGACCAATTATAATTGGTATGTAATCTTACAATTTTCAGCTTGCTGGTCTGGACTTGCAGCCTCAGGCTTCTAAGAGTGCTGGCCGCTACATCCCTCCACACCAACGTAGGCAGTTGGAGGGTAAATCTCAAGGTTGGTTTTTTTC
Organism: Urbanus proteus proteus; assembly: GCA_018251915.1. Taxonomy (NCBI): domain Eukaryota; kingdom Metazoa; phylum Arthropoda; class Insecta; order Lepidoptera; family Hesperiidae; genus Urbanus; species Urbanus proteus. The sequence continues at coordinate 6,568 of DWPV01006423.1, forward strand.
ATGTTGGTTTGACTTTTTTGTAAACATTTTTATAATCAATTACAGTTACTCAAAAACATTAGTAAACTATGTTTTAACGGAATCAACTTCTTTTGTAACTAATTATTGGTGAATAAAAAGAAAACTAAATTTTTAGTCTTGTTGATACATTGTCAACTGAATTTAACCCGTTAAGAATTCAAGATTTCAAAGTCTGATATGACCTAATATTTTAACAAAAATATGTAAGAAATATTTTTAAAACGTAATCATAAATAAGTCAGTTATAAAGAAAGTACAGAATAATAGTCATATTAGAACTTTTTAATGTACTAGCTAATAATTATCATTCAACATGGATAGGATTACAATTGCTCTTGGAAGAACCTTCATTTGGTATGCAAGCATATACAATTACCTTGCATCAGTTTTAATCTAACAAAAGTAAGGGTTGATACATGCTATACATATATGAAAAAAATGTATTAAAATGTATTAATTATCTGATATAGTAAAGTCAACAAAATAATCTATAAAAAATTTATAATGTAACAATTTTATCAACTATATTTTATTAAACATATAAAAATATGAAATTCACCATAAAACTTATGAAGTAATTCTTCTAAACGTAAAAAAAGATTACAGTATACATATTAATTAAAGGTCTTATCACAATTTCGATTTGCTAACACGTTTCTCGTGAGGTGATCGGTTAATTCGATCGTAGCGTGCCCGTAGCGTATGCGCGACGAATACGTCGCGTGACGCAACGCGACCGCTACTCTTGTGTACTGCTCACCTCGCATCAAAACAAATAGGCGTGCAAATTGTGTAAGGAGTAGTGATGTGCCAGGTCTGTATACGTGGATGTGTTTCTGAATCTGATACTTCTGGTACTCTGGTACTTTTTACTAAGTGCATAGGTCATATTATGAAAGTATACACGTTACCTGCAACAAAAATACCATATTTTTTTTTGTCTGTCTGTTTGAGATAATCTTCTAAACGGCTGGATCGATTTTGACTGGACTTTCATTGCTTGATAGTTGAGGGTCTAAGACATAACTTAGGCATGCGTTAATGCTTTTTCAAAACGTAAATTTCGTTATATGTGTTACATTCTATGTTGGTTGTATTCGACATATTTATATTGTATAAATTGATATACATTATTAATTGTAATGAAGTACCGATGTGGTAGGTATAAAGTTATAAGGTACTAAATAATTACTAGTGTATAGCGTCAACTGTCATTTCAAGGTCACTCATTTATTGATTGACTTGGTAAAAAGTATCTGGGTATCAAGACATTATATATCTAATCCATATCTGGGACATTACTCACGGATACGAAGGATATAAAGAGCTGTTTGACTTGTTAATATATTGAGCCAGGAGTGAAGTATTTTTAAAATGAATGTCTTACACTTTTCTTATCATGTTTACTGTTAGAAATGAATATTGACCTTTTTGATATCTTTTTGTAAAAGTAGGTTATTGATAAATTTATTGCCAATTTGTCATTTCACTAAGGCAACAGATTTATGTTTGTTTTTGCTTGACAACCTTTCTAGAAATTACATTTTGTATCATATAGAAATATCGAATGGATCTCTGTAGTTGCCCTACCATTAGCCATTAGATGTGATATAATGAAAGAAAAACGTCAGTTTCATTCATTACTTATCGTTGGCATACTGCCACATGTGTGGATCACAATGAAATGCCTCATGGCTGATAGTTTGATAGCCTATCTATACAATCTATGAAAGTTCACATATATGATACCATCTTTCGGTAATTCAAAGTGATTCGTATCTTGTTTTTTTTTTACAAAAACAATTCTTTTAATTTACTTTGGGTCTATTCTACATATTCAAAACTTAAGTGCATATATAGATTTAAAAAATCATCCTTGTTCATGCTAAGCCTCAACTAACAAATTTTTCAATATTTTGTCGATAGATAATCGTTTTAAACACTAACTACAGCAAGTATTTTTACCCGACTCCCTCAGGAGGAGGGTGACTTTTTCGACCGTATGTATGTACAATGTATGACCATTTCTTTGACACACCTTACAGTCCAAAATTCCTTGACGAATTTTAACATATGAGGTGTCGTTGAACTCATCTCATTTGTCATAGTGACATAGGCGATATAAATTTTAAATATGGTGCCTGATAACTCAAATACCAGAGGACTAAGCAGTCAGTTTTATTGTTTTTAAGATAATATCACTAGTAATAAGTATATTTTTGTTCAGGAGAGGAGTCTAAGCGTTCCAGCTTAGACAGTCGTCCCAGCGAGCCACGGGACACCCGTTCATCATTCGGAGGCAACTCTAGGGCCTACGACCGTGGTGGTCGGCGCGACGACCGCGACCGTGACCGCGACCGTGACTACGATCGTGGCTACGATACGCGATACCCGCGCAGGGACCGCGGTGAGTTACCACACTGTATTGTTGTCTCAAATAGGAATCAGGGATGTTAAGAAGATCCGTAATTGTAACGATCGGATCTACAGAAATGGAAATTGATCCGAAACCGTAACCGAATCTGATATATAAGTTTCCAATAATTTCCGATAGGGGCGGAATTAGATAAATTAAAAATTAAATTTAAAGCAAATCAACTGTAATAATAGTTTAGTTATAGTTCTTTCACATATACATATTCTGATCCGAAATTTTATATCCATAACATCCCTAATGTGAGTTATTTGGAGAAAGTAAAAAGCAGCGTTAGATTATTTTTCTACAATTACAGTTGATAATGTAGAATCCATTTAATGAAAATTATAAATATAAAGAACCGAGTTGTTGTATGACATTCTTAAGGTATTGGAGTTCAAGTAGGTACTGACATAATTCACTGAATGTTGCTAATGTGCATGCAGCATAACTAATTTTAATCATCAAAGCAAAGCCATTAATTAAACATGAAGTCCTCTTTGATATCGGATGAAATGTAGTATTTTAAAGGTACAGTGGAATTTATAAAAAGCACATTTTTAATTTATACTGCTATGGCTTCTGCAGAACTATTAGTAATCCGTTAATGTAGGCCACTGTAATATTTCTGAGAAGCTCAGAGCTCAGAAAAAGCCACAACTAAATATTGTTGTTTTAATCATATAACTGAAGTATAATTTGCTGAATAATTTACTTTTTTAAAATGGAATCACTATATAGATAATAGTTTATTTTATAGTTTTAATAGCTACTTTATTAAAACATAATCTAAGATCTAGTTGATATCTGATATGGTCTTGTATCGGCAACAAGACATACAAATACATTTTTATGACTATAAGTCAATTAGTTGAAAAGTGAGATAAATTCCTCCGATATAAAATGATTACAATAAAATTGCAACATGATAAAAGACCTTATTCATATACCATTAATTATTTATTTATTGTTACATATTATTCCATGTGGAGTGCAATTATTTATGATCACTGTTTAAGGGGTTCTTTATATATTTTTTTCATGACATAGCAAAGAAGCATGCTGTCCATCCAATGGACATCTGTGATCTGGCCCATATAAGACTAAAGTTCTGACTGAAGTTGGCCACAAATGTGATGCTATCCCAGGGGAACAAGTTGGAACACCTCGGATAAGTATGCCTCCTTTTTTACACCCTTCAAACCAGAACACAGCAGCATTTAACACTGCTATTAAGCTGAAAGGTGTGGAGGTGGTGCTACCGTAGTCTAACCGCTATGGGTTCTACCGCCTTCAACTTCAGTTATCACCATGTCAATTGTAAAGCAGTGTTGAAATGAAATGTATAATCTACTTTATAATGCATAATTGAAGTATGCAGTTTGAGTTAGTTACGGTGTGCATATAAATAGGATTTTAAATTGATTGATCATGCATATCTGAAAAACATCAAGACATTTTACTAATTGTATAAACATGAGAATATATTATGTCATCGGTAGCATTATTGCATGCATAAAATAACATGCATATTTAATTTCATAGTGTGCACGTAACTAATAAATTAACAAGAAGTACTGACAGCTCACATTCATGACCGTGGAGCTGTTTTTTTTTCTAGATATCAAAGAAACTATAATAATATAATGTAATTTATCTTTGAAGTATTATGAATAAGAAGTAAATAAGAATATACTATCAAAATGGTGTATGTGTGTATTTTTTTGTATTTTAGCAAGAAATATTTATATTTCTCATAAATGTGTAGAACCTGGAGGACGTAAGTTGAAATGCTCATGTCCCTGTAATTACCCTGGCTATAACTCCCTTCCAACAGAACCACAGCAGTCCAGGGATTCCGGGTTGGAGCCACCAATAGGTATAGTTAGACAAGTATCCAAACTTTTATATTTAAAATTGCTAGTTTACAATGTCGTTGTAAGCCTACACGTCAATACTTTTATGCAATATATTGCCGTAATATTGTCCATTACAAATATACAATATTAATATCAGCGGCACGATATTTTAACACTATCATCTGCGTTCTGCTTTGTACATTATTTAAATGCATCGTCTTGTTTAAATGCTTTTAATTAACAATAGACAATAATAATTAATTTGCACTAAAAGGCTAGACAAGAAGTCATAAATTTGCCCATAATTGTCATAGATTTAATGATGATCACTAATGACGTTATTGTGTTATTGAACAATGCACAAGAAATTGTACATGTCGGAGACAGTCTGTGTCTAAGTACTAAATCCCCGATATAAATATTACGGCAAAAAAAAAAAAACTATTTTTATATCGATATTCACAATACTGCAGCAATTATTGCATTGAAATATGACATAAACCGGCCCAATAGCATTGATCATAAATATAATGTTGCGTGTCAATGCTAACCGTGTTGCGCAGGTCGCGATTCAGGATACCAAAATGGAGACTCAGACCGTTGGGACGAGTCGGATCGGTGGGGCGACCGCGGCGGGGAGCGCGGCGGGCGGGGCGCGGGCGGCGGCGGGGGCGGG
>DWPV01006424.1:0-11538 GCA_018251915.1 Urbanus proteus proteus
CTACTGACTGATCTGTCATTCACACTGACAACTGACTGACATAAACCATGGTGGACGATACTGGCATTCAAATAACACAAATGAGATCGTATTCTCCGACATATATGTAATGGGTTTGTGTTGTCTATGGCATCCATTATATATAAAATCCCACTTATTTTCCTATGTAACGCTTTATATAATAAACAACTTTAATTGATTTGGTTTTGAACCCGAACCATCTCTTACCGTAAAATCTTTACTCAGTCATCACGGCCAAGAAAAAATCACCTGGAATACCCCGAAAATTGAATTTTCCACAAACCTCCAAATTCGCCCTACTTTCCACTTTCAATTTCTTAAACTCATTTTCTATACAAATTCCTCCATCTTCCCATAACGCAGGGAACACCCCTTGGGTATCCATAACTCATGTTTAATTGCACCATATTTTACAAGCACTATTGTGCTCGCTAGGCCTACAGACAATGGGCCGAAACAATTAGAAGATTTACAGAACTTTCATAGTTATTTATACCATGTTTTGATCCAGATTGGCTGGCGTTTTTAGGAGATGAGATTTTATGAGTTGCTAAAATTCTTGCTAATTAATTTTAAGACTACAGTTGTTATAAAAGATTAAGACTACAGTTGTTATAAAAAGTTTATGGTGAGTTGAGTGATAGTTGATTTCCTCACCTGACTTTTTAGTTGATATATACGAATTTAGATAATATTCCTTGGTCAGATTTTTAAAAATACATTGAGATTTATTAAGAGTCGAACTATTCTAATTCAGCTGTGAAACAGCTAAGATTTAGTGAGTTGTTATAGCGTATTTTAAAGATTATTTTTCTACATTAGTACTTAATACACTTTTGGATGACATAAACATTAGCTATAAAACATTTTAGGTCGGCATGGGATCCAAAATATTTGGTTGTTTCTGCCATCCCCAGTATAAATTAAATGAGCTGTTACAGCAAAAACTAAATAAGTTATTTTGGCTTTCCACGTGTAGGTATCTGATACATGTCCTTGGCAGTTAACATTGACAAAAAATGCCACCTGATTTTAAACTCAATAACATGAACACATACATCTGTTTCATATATTATATCTATTTGTAATTAATTGCCTAAATGCCAATGAAAATCAGCACCTGCTTTTGACGTCTTGAATCAGGGCTAGTTTTAATGTCCATTTAATTTTAGGGTTCAGTTTAAAAATGGGATTGAAGGAAAAAGGAATATGAAGTCTGCCTGAAGTAACGTAATCACGAATCGACTTCGGAATATGTTTCCAGATGTCTATTTCCTCCTAATAACAACCACAGAGGTATTTCGTTTTGAAGGATTTGTTACACTTACAAATCATTGATGATTTAAGGAAGACATAATAATCTGAGGTAAAGTTAGCCCATGGGGTAACCACGCGTTTGAGTTTCTGCTTTCTACACTCATATCTCCACAGTAGGTTATTCTCGTGTTTCGTGGTGCCATGGATACACAAAGATAAATACAAAACAAAAATCTAAATTCATTATTTACATCTGCCTGGCCGGGAATCAAATCCGGGACGCACTGCGACCGGCCGACTGGGACTGGGCCGACCGGTATGGTGACCGCTCCGTTATGGGGGTCGTTAATTCTGCAGTCGACCTTAGTTAAGTTCTGAAGGTTATGAAGGTGGTAGAATTCTATGTAGTTCGACTACGGCGGCACCACCACCACACCTATTTCTGCCTTATAACAGCAGTGTTAAGCACTGCTGTGCTCTGGTCTGTAGGGTGTGGTTAGGGAGATATACTTAACCGAGGCGTTCTCTGGTTATCTGGGTTTGATTACGGGTGTACCTTGGTGGCAGAGGGGATTTACCATCAGGTGCACTGTATGCATGTTAAGTGTTTTTGATATTTAATGAAAATCTTAGTCTTCAAGGGTAGCGACGCGTTAGTGGACCCGGTTAAGTGTGGTTACGTGTAGATCAAGTATACTGTAGACTCGATGCTACAACATACCATATACATTTCTGTACGATAAAAGCTCTAATTATATTAATATTTTTATTGACGGAACCAGTCCCAAAAACCATCAACTCGATCTTTTCCGAATAGTTCAATCATTAACACTTTTCATCTGCCGGCTTGTGTAACGACATACGTAGTTTATTTTTTGGCAATTTGACCTCGAGCACCATATTTTATTCTAATTTCATATAATTTGAAAATTAGTTCCTTGTAAATAGGACCTTGCGAAAATATTTACACTTAAATTGATTTGTTTATTTCGATTTAAAACGTGTATTTTGTAGGTACATAAGTCTGAAGCCATGAATAAAATTAGAAGTAATGATACTTAGAGCATATTTTTGAAAAGATTGGACAGGTCAAGAATGGAGTTTACTTCTACGTGATTTTGTAGATGAAAAAAGCAAGAAGAGTGTTTAATAAAAAGGTATCTTTAATTAAAACATGTAACTTTAATCGATTTCTTATGGTTTAAGTTCCATTGATTTTAATTTCTATAAAACCAAATACCAAATATAGTTATTAGTTTTTATCTCATTGATTTATCTTTTTAAAATATCAAAAAACCATTCAGATTCAAAACGGATAACCTGAATAGGTGAATAGGTGAAGTGGAAGGAATTTTTCGATTTAAAATCGGTTGGTGCAAAAATTCGACGTCTGACAAATGACAGTTAGACAGCAACGAAGGCGGGGAGACAGGGCCAAAAAGTTAACGTTCATTCTTACGCTGGTTTAGCAGTTTATTTGAAAAGTACCGTTATATTTTAATTTCCTTTTAGCTTATGCTTGGTTTGATAATGTTAAAGGCTAAGGTTTGATCATTGCAAGACAGCTCTTATCCGAGTCGTTTCAAGTTAGTTTGGCACCTAACCTACTTTGGTATAGCAACCACACCCAGAACAGATTACTAAGTTCATCATTCAGATATTTGTCTGGCCGGAGAACGAACCTGGAACCCTTTGCGTATCAGCCAAGCGGGTCGTCACGGGTCTGATTATAGATTGAATGGGTCGATAATTTAGAGACAGTAGACTAAGATGCCTTACACAAAAAAGTCTATACTATGCTGACATACTTACTATGTAGTTTATCTATGCCTTTATCCAAGGCAAGGCGTTCCAAGTTAGTACTAAGGGGTAGCAATGCATTTGTGGTCGACTTCAAGTACGAATGAGTTTTACCTGAAGGTAGGTAGTCAATGCCGCGTATAGATGCCTATAATTGACTTGTACATAGAACAGAAATATAACCTATTTCTTTTTAATTTGTGGTTCCTGCATATTACATATATTACGCTTGAATTGTTCCTTGAATCCTTAATTTATACCATTACAATATTATTTCAAATTCAAATAATACCTATCCTAGATATTCTCACAGCAATTAAGGTACATTATTAATTCACCAATATCCTACTAATTATTCAGTAAAACCTGAATACTGTAAGATAAACATCCCATTTACGTATAGTAAACAAGTATCTATCTATCTACAAGTGTTTGTATTCGATATGCCAGTGGGTCTCAACTTGAGCGGTATATGTCTACATTTTTGAAAGATTTTATAATGATTAACGTTTTCAAACATCAATACTTTTCAAATATGTTTTTTGTAAAACATTTGATAATAGTTAAAGAGAATTCATTATTTTAGATTAATATCCCATTGATTTTTGACATTAGTGTATATTTTACGCATTGGTAAATTTCGTTGAATTTTTCATGAAACTTTACTTGTTTCATAGATTGCAATACTAAATTATATTCTATAATTATAACTGACTATTAATATCTCATCACTTTTAGTTTCAATCAAAATGCTCAGAACAAGACCAAAATGTATTACAAAAGCTCTTATTATTCATAAATTTGAGAACCACTGAAACAAATTACCCTCACGTGCACCACGTTACACACAAACATTACGACAGTACGTTACACACTATTATTACATATTTTTTCTTTTACATTCACACAGAAATCTAAGACATGTGTTCGGGTTTAACTAGGTCGAATATGTTTACAGGGTAAGTGAACCGATGAACGGTTAAAGTTTGTTCATGCAATGCAGTGTGAAACTACAAATATGTCAGGTTGTTCTGAGCGGATTATTTTACAGTTGAAAGCTTTGAAATTGCGAGCCATTTTGGTGTCACACTATCAAATATCTTAGGACCAGACCATAATGTATTATTGATAATTTTTACCTAGCGGTACAAATATGACAGTTGTTCTAAGCGGATTATTTTACAGTTGAAAGCTTTGAAATTGCGAGCTATTTTGGTGTCACATTATCAAATATCTAAAGGAGCCACCGTTATAATTCTTGTTGATAATCTTTACCTTTTAGTAAGACTAAACTTGTTTCTGCTTTATAGAATGTGTCGATAAAAATATTTATTTATGAAAATTTGGGGAAGTATTAGTTTATGATTGTTATCAATAATTGTAAAAGGATAACTACGGGGTCTCTGTAGTCGTCGGGATTCAGATGGGTGCCAGTAGCTAAATTTAATGTATATTTCTGAGTTTCCAACGGCAAGTTAAGCTTTCAGGATGTATAGAGAGGAAATTTCGTAAAGTGATATGTACTTTGAATAATTTTACCCATCAGAACTTTACTTGAAATATTTTATTGCAATGATTTTTATTAGAATAGCTTTTCTTTAACTAGGTGTAGTTTAGTATTTACGTTAACAAATGTTATAAGAAGTAATTGACCGCTTCCCGGGGAACGATGAGCTTGAAAAGCGTGCACGCTTTAGTTAACTGACATTATTCTAAATCTAGTATGGATGTTACTAAAAAGACAATTCTAAAAAAAAACATTTCTTAATGTTATGTCTTAATAAACGATTAATATAATGTTAATTATAGTATAGTTGAAAGACCTGCCGATTGTGTTAATAAATTAAAAATAAAATAAATAAATATATGTAATGGTAAAAAGTGAATCTTTTACAAAAATGCTTTGATTGATAATGATAATAAAAATTGACATACAGTAATTTGTTAAACTGTAAAATTTACTTTAAACATTTACAAAAAGTATATGTTTCTAATACTTACGCAACCACCCACTTAGTTAAGCAACCCTAAACGCACCTGTCAAATCTACATTAATATTTAAAATTGAATTGTCAACAACAGTGGCATTCACCCCACTGATGAAGAGGTTATCGACCTTAGTCATCTGTCGGTTAATTACTTTGTTTTTATACTATGTTTTTGACATCAATAGAATATTCTATGTCAGTATGAAACTCGGTCACAATTACGGTTATTAAACAACCTTTTGCAACTATTCCTCGCAATAGTAGACTTAAATATCTTAATATTATATTAGCTGAAAAAAACCCGACTACTTAAGACCTCATTTTTTATTTTTCAGGCACTATATTTAAAAATTATATAGTCACTTTGTCACTATGGCAATTGAGAAGAATTCAACTACATCGTATGTTAAATTCCGTCAAGCCGTTTGGACTGTAGGGCGTGTCAAAGAAATGGATTGTATATTACAAACATACATTCATATACACATACATACGCTCGAAAAACATTACCCTCTTTCTGAGGCAGTCAGGTAAATACCCTATGTTAGTGTAGACATATGGTCACAATTAAAACTTAAAAGAAACTAAATCTTAAACTTAAATTATAATAGTGTTAAATTATAATGATAAATTTTATCAATGTCTGTTTCTTACTTTGATGCCTCTCGAAGTGGTCACCAGTGTAAGTGGATCCGGGTTTGATCCTCACTCAACCAGACATCCAGAGGATAAAATTTTTTTTCTGATACCAGAATTATGTAGCTCTGTAAACATATATTATAGGTTGCTGCAATTATGATCAACTTATAACAGCATAATTTAATAGACATGGTAAGTGGTAAACTGCCGTTAGAAGGGTGTGGTAATGGAAGAAACTCATATGAGACGTATACTCTTCGTTCAGAGGTAGCAATGCATCTATGGCCAACATCACTTAAAGTTTTCCAAGACGTACGAAGTCAATTCGCACTTGGCCAGCGTGGTGTACTATGGACTAACCCTCACTCACTCTAAGAAAATATTCAGACTCAGAACTCAGACGTCAACATTTAGGCCAGCACTTATTTTAGTTGGATCAATCGCAGGCCGAATTACAAAAACCTTTTATTTTTCAGACCTACATTAATAATGTTACGTTGAAAGAACCACTTTATTTATACAAATTTATGTCATTAGTGCGTGACATTTTATACTGTGTTCACTGGTTTTTGAAACCTTTATTAGACTCGGCCATAAATTCTTAGATCTGATATAGTAACTGCCGACTAAGATTTAGTGGTTGGAAAACAAATCGTAAAGAAATCTGAAATTAGGTGTAATATCTCACGCGAGGGGTAAATAAATAAAACGGGGTGACAATGGTATGATTGTGGTAATGCGTATTAATATGTATTAGGGTGAAAGTATTTGTGGTAAGTTTATTTTAGACTAGCTAATCCGCACGGTTTATTAGCCTATGTTACGCCCAAGACCTACAGTTATGTTCCAGTGAACGTTCCGTCAAAATCGGTCCAGCCGTTTAGAAGATTACCTGAAACAAATAGAGAGACAGTTTTGTTATAGGTACCTTTAATATGCATTTAGTAAAAAGTTGTTATATTTACATTACAAACAAACACTACAATTGGAACGAAGTTCGTTATCGCGCGTTGTGAAAGGGGGCAAGACGGAAAAAATCTTACGAAAAGTTGTCACGACACTTTTTGTCGCATGTCGCTTGTTTCTCTGTCTGTGTCTCTCTCTCTTATAGAAAGCAAGCCAGATATTTTCATTTCTACTTCGCATTGAACAGTGTGGTGTCGCGACGATTATTTTTGTTGAGTGTATACAGGTTTTTGTAAATAATAAATAATAAAAAATAATGTTTTATTACAATTCCTTCACTAATTAATCGAAAGGAACTTCGTTTCATCCGGGTGTCCCTTGACACCTCGTAAGTTTTTTTTAACTATGATATTGGACTTATGACTCGATGACTCTTATACATATGACTCGAACGTTAAACTAGAATGTCGGTACTCACAGTTTTGATTGACTGTCGAAATGTTTGTTTTTGAACGATTTATGGCGCTTTGACCTATTGCTTTGGGCTATTTGTAATGATTTCGTCGGTACTTTGGCAAGTTTCACTTACTTTGTTATTTTTATCGACGCCCAGTGAATACACCAACATTTACCTACGTTAATTTCCCAAGATTATGGCGTCATTCATAAAAGCTGCAATAATAACCTTTACTTTATTTAATACTCCATTCCTTTAAAAACTAGTTTTTTGCAATCGTTCATGCAATGAATTAATATAGAGACGAATTAATAATGAGAAGAATAATAATGAAATCGAAAGCAGTAAAAACTTAACCGAAATATTTTATTGTTGATTATGGTAAAATGCTGTATTTTAGGTCAAGATTTTTGTTGACAGACAGATTTTTTTCAAGCAGTATTGTTGAAGTTGTTTAAGACCGTAGAGTATTACATAAGAAACTTAAAATCTTTTAAGTTGACGATTTTATCTCTTTGTTGTCACTTTGCAAGTTTTGTATTGGTACGATTTTAAGTTTTAACTTTGGATGTCTTTTCTCGAATACTCATTGAATTTTCTAAGTGTTTTGACGTTTGAAGAAAATTCCTTAGCATAATTTGAAAAAAAAAAAAAATGTATTGTGACAATGATTATGAGTAATTGTGTACTGCATGGTATAGGTACCTACATAGGTGCAGTAGGTACATTTATGGTGATTATATGAGTTATTGTGTACTGTATGTATACCTAATAGGTACCTATTGTACATACACAATGAGTAACAATATCTAGAAGCGGCTTCACGTTTTCATTTACCGTCGACATGTTGCTAGTCACGTAGCATTATAGACTAACTTTTCGAAACCTCTTAAGAACTTTAACCCAGCTGTTGGACATTTCAGGAAACTTATGTCCGGGGAGAGTATAGAATATTTTCAACATTATGCTGTCAAAATGAAAATTTTCACAATATACTCAAGTTATACAAGTATGAGACTGCGTGGTACGTCTTGCATTTTTTGTTTATGATTTTACGTCTCTTTTATAATGTATTGACTATATTATTAGTATATTCATCCTTTAAAAATAGTTTTTATTATTCTACTATGAGGCACATTCATAATTTTATATGCATTTAAGATTATTTACATATTTCATTATTGATTTAAAGGTGGTAGATCCCTCTGCGGTTCGACTGCGGCGGCACCACCGCCATGGCTATTTCTGCCTTATAACAGAAGTGTAGCGCTGCTGTGTTCTGGTCTGAAGAGTGTAGTTAGGGAGAAATACTTATCCAAGGCGTGCCAACTTCTTCAACTTCTTCTTCAACAAGTCCTTAGCAACGCCTCTGTAGCCGACATTAGGTAGAACTGTAATCTTACCTGGGGTTGATTACAGATGTCCATGTGCGGCAGTGGTCACTTAACATCAGGTGGATTGCATGCTCGTTTGCTACTTCGATTATATAAAAAAACTGATTTTTTAAATAAATTTTTCGGATCAATAATATTTTCTAATTCTGTTTATCAATTTTTTTATTTATTTCTGAGTAATTACCGCATCCATACTAAAGCGTATTTAAAAAAAAAAGATAAGTTATAAAAATATATATTACGTTTATATAAAAAAAAAACCGTCGCAAACCGTGTTATATTAAGAATGAACGCATGATACGTTTTTATTAAAACTACTGGTATTATAATAGTTTAATAGTTTACGTAGGCGCTACATCAGCTATTTTATTTGATGTAGTCATCACTTTACGCAGCTGTCACATATTTTACGTTATGAGTTATTGTGTTGGAGATTTACCATCTAGTTTTATTGCTATTTTGTAATACCTTATGGGTTTTTATTTATGAAGTAGTGCGGCTATGTAGGACGGTTGCGGTTTTTGAATGTTCTAGTCTCTACATTTATGATTTTATTGTATTCTAGCCGAAACAATATGTAAAAGTGTATAGCAGAGTAGTGGAGTGTAGGTATATTATCTGCGTAACAAAATATACCATATTGCTCAACTACGCATGTCCTGATAAAACTATAATATTCATAGCTGTAAAGATAAACAAATGGTATTTTTTATTTTCATATCCTTAGATAATACGATATCATTTTCACAATAAACACACCATACGTTTGGTATAGCACCATTGGATAGAAGCAACAATATCTGACCTCACAATATAAGGAATAAATTCTGGAAAGTAATTATTTATGATAAATTTATGGAAAAGGCTACAAAACTGTAACTACAAAGAATTAACTGTAAAGCGTTTGTCTACTTTTTTATCAACATTCGTCTCATCGTAATAGAGATGCGTTCATTTTTATTTCACGACACAATAACACTTATTTTCTACCAACTTCACAGACACCAAAAATAAATCTTTAAAGTATATCCTACAAAGAAAGAAAGATACGTTCACATTTGATTCAATATACAGTCTATACGATTTCGAAATCGCAAATGGATTCCCAAATCACGTCATATTTCCACCGATACGAGACAAAGAGATGAACTCGCTGCGACAGCAAATCGAAGATTACTGTATTTTTAGTTCGTGCAAACTGTGACAGTATTGAAAAGAATTTCAAATCACAGTCATATTTCCACCTATACGAGGAGGTGCTATTGAACGATACGAGGTGGTTGAACTCTAGATCTATTGCACCCTCGCACCTGATACAGATTTGATGATCTAGGTATGCTTTTGCAGGAGAGAGATTCCAATAGTTCAAGAATAGAAAGGTATGTGATATCGTATGCAATAGGTGATCAACTAAACTTGTTTAGAATTATTAAGATTTGATATTTGTTTTTCTATGTTTTAGTAGATACAACATAATAATGTAATACGGTAATGAATTGAAATGAAACTGAAAATGAATTGAAATTGAAATTGGAACTCTATAAGTTATGAGAATGGAGACAAAATATTCGCCGAGACTGAAAATCGGATATGACGTTCTTTTTATGCTTTATTAAGTGTAAAATTGATCTGGTGATAACGGCATTGCAACGTAAAATCACGTCATATTTCTAAAAGCCTGACGCAATAAAGGCCATCGGTAAAATGTAGCTACCTATGTGTGTTGTTGTATCATCAGTAAATGTAGATGTAGCTACATGTGTGTATGAGTATAATGATGAATATTGTGCAGACTTCATACTAATAAAAACAATGGCATCATTTGGTAGTTCATCCTAAACCTATCGTAATTATTATAAATGCGAATGTCCATTTGTTGTTTGTAACGCCTTCACGCATTAACTGCGCCACCGATCATTATGAAATTTTGTACACACATTGTCAGAAGTTCAAAAAAGGACATAAAGCTCCATTTGTTCCGAAAAATATACTACACCCGAGGTATAGAAAAACAACTTTTATAACCTAACCTAACCTACAATGTTTTATAGCTATTTTTATACCAACGGCCTCTTGATATGAGTATTTTTATGATTTATTGCATTTGTATTTATACCTGAAGCATACAATCCTAACTACTATATTCTTACTAACAGGCGAATGTACACATTAGCGCGAGCGAAGCTACGGATAAAGACTAGTAATACAATAATGCATATTTGTATAGAGTGGTACTCTATTATACTATCATAATATAATGTTTATGTGCTTGATAATGGCCGCGCTGATAAAGATGAAAGACGGCTATTACTTAAAACTTTCATGATATACGAGTACGCATGATATTAAGTTCAAACGTTAAATGGAATTAAATTGGTCTGTGACACAATTACTTTCACAGTTAAATTATGATGTTGTTATGGATTCAGCTGTTAATGTATTTAACTCAGAACTCAATGTTATGTATGTATATTTTATAATCTATTTATGATAACAGTACTTACGTTATTGTTGTTTATTTAGAAACTAAAAAAGGCGCTTTCTACACTCATAGCCCCACAGTTGAATTTTCTCCTGTGTCGTGGTGCCATGAACACACAACGACGCCATGAACATGCAAACGTGCCATGAACAGACAAACACCCACACCCAGAACAGAAATGTAATCTCATCAATCAGATATCAATCTGCTGGCTGGGAATCGAACCTGGGACCCACTGCGCGTCAGACCGGCATGGTAACCGCTCCCTCCCGTGGGTCGTCAATTTTTGAATAAATCATTAGAAATACTGGAGAAGGATAAAGGGTAAGGAGTATATAGAAACTATTTGGAATAACTAAGATAGAAGCCATAAAGTTGGTATCACACGGGCTATGCGTGTAAGACTTCACACATACACACTTTTGAGAAAATTGTGGAAACTTTAAGAGATGCAGTAACTATTACAGACAATCGCAGTAGGTAAAGGATTTTGTTAAAATTACATATAAGGGGTCAGAAGTGGCTCCAAATGGTTCCTGTAAATATACACACGGTGCGGTTCCAAACATTGGCTTTGAAACACGACCGTGTTTC
>DWPV01006425.1:0-11538 GCA_018251915.1 Urbanus proteus proteus
TGGTCAACCCCAGATATGACCGTGATCATATCTGGGGTTGATTACAAATGTCCATGGGCGGCAGTGGCCACTTACCATTAGGTGGACTTCAAGCTCGTTTGCTACTCACATGTTATAAAAAAACACTACAATTCGGCTAGTGCATGTACAATCGGTTCAATTTCAAGTTCACAGAAAATATCCCAACGATTAAAATGACAAAACTAAACTCAAGATCTTTTGTGCCGTCAAACCAAGACTAATTTTTGGTCCACTTGTCGATTTTCAAAACAATTATATGTTTGAGTATTTATATAAAGAGCCTACTTGTATTCCACAAAGGTGTAGGTATATTATTAGAACAGTTATTTCTGAACCCTGATCTTTTCACTCTTGTGAACATGTTACGCATCGCTTGTTACCTCCGTGACATGTCACGCTTGCACGCCTTGGTAAACTTTTTGCAATTTTATTGTTATATTTAACTCAAACCAATTTATAATATAACAGATTTCTTTATTGAGTTCTTCTAGAATTTCTAGTTCCGCAGAAAATATACCAAGGATTAAAATTACAAAACTAAACTCAAGATTTGTCTTGTGTCGTCAAATCAACACTAAATTTGGTGTCATACGACTAATTTCAAACTAATTATAAGTATGTTTGAATATTAACATAAGGCTTATCTTTAGTAAATGTCGAAAAGGTGTATATTATTAGAACAGTTATTTCTGAACCCTGATCTTTTCGCTCCTGTAAACATGTTACGCGTGGCTTCTTACGTGACATGTTACGCTCACATGCCTCAGTAAGCTTCATATTTAGGTTTTAACATGTACTTTCTCTAAGTAAATCATGATTTATTTTATATGAAACTAGCTGATCCCCGTGGTTTCACCTACGTTTGAAAAGTAAATCAATAAACATGTCGCGAGATTGACACGGTGACAAAACAAAACAAACGTATCCCACGGGAACCGCACATTTTTCCGGGATAAAAAGCCTATATGTTATTTCAGACTACAGTCTATATCTGCGCCAAATTTCATCCAGATCCATTTAGCCGTTCTTAAGTTATAGAGTAACAAATATCCATCCATCCATCCATCCTAACAAACTTTTAGCTTTATAATATTAGTAAGATTGTTAATATATAAATATTAGTGTAATTAAATTATTATATAGAACAGTGGACGATCATGACAGATAAAAAATTTGGTTTGGGAAGCCATAAACAATAGTTTAATTATTTGTATGGTATTATACAATAAAAATAACTTCTTTTTAATATTTTAATTAAGTAGTCACATGACAAAATTTAATAATACGTATTATCAGTGGAGTGGGCGTAAATGGGATGGATCAGATCATTATTGCGTTTAAACTTATCAAGTTGGGGGCGTATTTTCGGGATATTATCTATCGTATTACCTATGTTTAATATTTTGAGATTTTTTATAACATGTTGCAATCGAGCTTGCAGTCCACCTGATGGTAAGTGGCCACTGTCGCCCATGGACATTTGTAATCAACCCCAGATATGATCACGGTCATACCTGGGATTGTCCACAGATGCTTTGCTACCCCTGAGGACTGAGATGGAACGCCTCGGATAAGTCTGTCTCCCTTACCACACCCTTCAAGCCAGAATACAGCAGCGCTACACTGCTGTTATATGGCAGAAATAGGTGTGGTGGTGGTGCCGTCGGAGTCGAACTACATGGGGTTCTACCACCTTGAAAAAATATCTATTAAGGATTTGGTGTAGCTTAGCCTAGTATAGTATAGTAAAAAAACAGCCTTTTTGTTTATTTAAGTGAAACTGTTAGGTTATCAAATTTAAAAAGCCTAATAAAAGCCGGACACCTAATTTGGCCGGGCATTCAAACAGCTATGTCCGACTTAATCCAGACGTCTGGCAACCCTATTCGTAGTTGTTCGTGAGAAAATAATTAACTTGGCTCCTTGTCTAAATAAAGCATGACACAGCAGAACTGAAGTGAAATTTGGTGTTTCCTGGTAATTTGTGGAACTTTGTATAACTTTTGTAGCTCGAATCCGGGACGTACAGTTGGCTCTATAAACGCATCTGTTGTTCCAACTAACAGCTGAGAAAACTTTATTTGAAATAGGTAGGTTTATTTTAATACGTTCCATGTTAATTATTATAATATCATATTATCATAATTTAAATATATTTAAACCTTACTAGTTTATATAATACAATATAACTTATTATCATGCCACACGAGGTGGTGTTCAAAAGACTGACCTTACATTGGCGATCTCTTCTAGATGACCTGCTTATATTATTCTGTTTAAGAATTAAAAATGTCTTAAAAACTTACTGCAATGTTAAAATACGAGACATATTCGTTCATAATTAGTACTCTTCATATGTAAATACTAGATGATCCCCGCGGTTCCACCAGCGTTTGAAAAGTAAATCAATAAACATGTCGGGAGATTGATGCGGCGATAAAACAAAATAAATGTATCCCACGGGAACCGCACATTTTCCCGGGATAAAAAGTAGCCTATATGTTATTTCAGACTAATGTCTATGTCTGCACCAAATATCATCCAGGTCCATTCTGCCGTTGTTAAGTTATAGGGTAACAAAAATCCATCCATCCATCCTCACAAACTTTCAGCTTTATAATATTAGTAAGATTTGGAATGATACAGTAGGTATACTTAAAATGCAGATAGATTCCAAAAAATAAAATTACTTTTCGTTTTAACCACAGTAAAATTCCATTTACAGTAGGTTCATTTGTAAAATATTCCGCTATTAAGAACTGTTTATTGCACTTGCATTTAAAGAAAAAAAATATCAATGTAAACGGAAATACACGTTGTAAAAACGCACATCGGATACGTAATTAACACATTGCGCCACAATGCACAGAAATTTACTCATCGTTTTAATCCACGTATAAATTTGAATATTAAGATTTGTTGATAATACACGGACTTAAATTGAGGCGGGTCATTGCCAAGTATTGCGAGACTGCCTAATCATAACTCATAAATAAAATTTTATATCGTAGTTCAAGTTTAATTTGTATTTAATACTAACTGATCTGCTCGGTTTCATCCGTGTTAAAGAAGTAAAAGGCATACACATTTTAACACTTAAGTAATAGGTACCCGGCTCTCTGCCGGCCGCAAGCTCAAAAATTAATGTAGCTTAAGTTACGCCTTAGACCTTCAGCTATCTTCCAGCGAAACTCCCGTCAAAATCGGTCCAGCCTTTTATAGAAAGTCACACGAAAAAATTCTAATTTCGTTATAGGTAATTTTTAAACTTTCATATACATACATTTAGTAGATAGTTGTTATTTTTACGTTACAAATAGACACTTTAATTTTATTTATTTGTATCGATTCAGACTGCTAACTCTGTTTGTTTATCTACACGTATCATCTTATGATGCAAGTGGCATCCGTTGCTTACCATATGAAATTTACACGTTTTCAAGCAGTTTAGTCAATCGTAAAGGAAATTGCACTTGCCAAATTCTTGAAAAACTTTAAATATGTAGAACCTTATTTACATAATACAACTACATGCACTACTACAAATGCAAAAACGCCTCTAAAGTGTTTAGACTATTCTTGCGCTACAGTGCTGTAATAAGGAATCACATAAATAGGTACATAACGGAGACTATTGTAGCAGTACGTACCAATTAAGAACTATGTTATATCTACATAATAATACAAATAATATTGTTATGCAGATATATCGTCCATACGTAAAATATTTTAATCCATCGGTGTAGAGACTTCTAAATTTTTATTCTTTACCTATAACGCGAACTATAAAACCACTTTTTGTCATCGAAGATGTAACTATTCTTTTATCCTCAAACTCAAGCTTAATAAAAATGCGAACTCAATTTTTCTCTGCATTATATACCTACCTACAAACAATCGCATAATAGTGCCTAACGGTGTACTAACACCCATTGAACTGGATGTTCTCATGCGTCTGCGCCGGTTGCGACACTGCGGCTAGGCACACAAAGCTAGGTCACCGACAGCCGAACAATGTTGAGATAATGTCGCTAATATAAGAACTAAAGTAAATAAATTCAAATTCTGTTTATATTGTATATACAATTACAATTACCGTAGTATATTGTAGTTTATAAACCACGATAAATGCTATGGCTGAGTTCGATATTAATTATTGTAGAAGTAAAATATATACTAGGGAATAAAGATTACCAAAAAAAAACTCGTTATTTAATACCTACCTCAAAAATATTAATTTTAAACACTCATATGAAGAATGCAACGTTGTGTATAAAATTCAAGACCTACCGTTGAATTTTTTTTAAGTTGCGGATATAAACAGACGTAATATGAATTTTATGTATAAATAAAAATTGTGAATGTACGTATTATTTTATGATTTATATGACTCCAACCCAGACAAAAATCTGAACGATTAATTCTGATTTACATCATGAAAGAAAGAGACAACAGGAAGTGGCACAGGAGCAAATTGAGGCGACCACCAATGTGATCAGGTCAGCATACTTAATGTCCGTGCATGCCAGTCAATGAGACACGTAAATTTTGTTTTGAGGGTAGTAAATTTTTTGTAAAACATCGTAAATGTGCCCCGTTCATTGTTGAAAACAGACCACCAATAAATATGCAGGTTTCTGATCTCTATGTGTTTGTTTGGCTACACCGGTTCCTATACTAATCCCCTCCTATGCCGCTTCCTGTTGACTCTTTTTTTCATGGGCACGACACAGGTAAAGAGAACGTCATTATATATTTATTTGCTAGATCTAATAAAGTTGTTCCGTTCTGCATCGACAGGCGTGAAAAATGGCATACTTATATCAACATAATTATTTGAGTGTAGGTATAATACCAACTTAATTGGAACAATTACAAACAAAAAATAAACGTAATGATTTATTGAAGTAAACTTTGTTGCCGCAACTACAATGTAATTTTACGTTCGTGTAATCTAGTATCGTGTGTTTTTCGCCTATCATGCAGGAAAGCCCATAATGTGGTTATGACAGTAGGGTTTCCTGAAAACAGTCAATTTTGATACCTATACATTACCACATTTCCGCTCGTGTTGCGCTGATATGTTTTGGCGGCGCCATAGGGTTATATTGGCAAATAATATATTTAATAATATGTAATTATCTCTCAGATTATCTCATGATTTATGTAATAATAAAAACAATCGGGCTTAGATTGGTCGAGATTGGGTTTTTGCTTAGTATCTATTGCACATAAATTCTTCAATTAATCAAACATACATAGTCATTCCTTCATAACCATAGATTAAAGACGCTTTCTACACTCCTATGAGTGTACAATGTGTGGGTGCCATGGACACACAAAGACGAATACACAAACACCCAGACACAAAACCGAAATCTAAATTCATAATTCAGATATCTGTCTTTCCGGGAATCGAACCCGGGACCCACTGCGTGGCAGACCGGTATGGTGACCGCTCCGTCACGCGGATCGTCAAATAGACAGATAGATGTGTTAAATCTTAGAATACTTGAAGACTTACGCCTTAACGCCTCATAAAAGTACGTGAGATACTTACTCATAAACTACACTACGCTAGAGTTAGAGACTCCTTCGAACAAAACTTCTGTACCTACTCTTTTAAGATAAAGTAAAATATCCGTTTCAAATTGCGTTACTGACGAAATTGTAGCTGAGAAAACACACGAGTAATAAATCTTGAAGCTAAGATAGAACGTTTCCTTTAAAAATGCATAGTTTAATGAAAACGAAACTTTTATACACGTAATAACAATTAACAAAGTAATCAGCAACTAAGTTAATACTAGTGTTGTTTCTCATTATGCAAATATAATTGCTCAATGAATGGTCCATAAAAGACCCCTTGCTTTACATTTCGAGTCTATCTCTAGTATAAGCGAGAAAATTGTATACGACGCTCGTTATGTGTGAAACTATGAATATTAATATCAATACAAATAGGTTTTTAATAATGAAATGGTTGCTTCTAAGCGTATGTAAACAAGTCAGCCATAGAAAGACTTTGTTTCTTTGAATTTTACGTAGATATGTCGATTTTTTTGAAGTTAAATCTAAGGATAAGAAAGGCTACCTGATAGAAAGTAGCGACCAAACCTCTTTTGCATTTTTTTCAAAGAGCCCTATGTCATAGCGCTTTGGGAATAGCACAGGAGAAATTAACCAAATTGATCTTTATCTACATTAAAATTCTAAGTATTGACTAATTGATTGTTTAGTTTTCGAGACCCTTAAGTTTCAATTTCAAGTCAGACTTTCTAAGAAATTATAGCCACGAATGGAAAGACAGTAAGATATTAAAATGTATACATGTTAACAGATTAGCAATAGGAATGCAGTACAGGTAACGCCAAGCGCATATTTTCCTTCACACAAAAGGTATTCTATGCATAAATACATCAAGTGGTTTTATTTTAATATGTTGTAACTACTTTGAAACAGTATTTATCATTCTTAAATATGTTTACTGTATATATACCTGTATATATGTTTACTTACAGCTATCAATCATCTAGTTTTTATGGTCAGTATAATTAAGTTTGTTGATATAAACACGATTAGTAATTGTACTAGTTATTTTATAATGTATATATTTGATTGTACTTTAACGCATAGTGGCTTAAACATAATTTCTATTGTACATATGTGCAAAACTGTAGTATTGTTGAAAGATGCAACCCAGATATTAATTTTAAGTGGTGGTGTGGATTTGAAATGAATCAAAAATAGAAAAATAGCAAAAAATTCTTAAATAATTTCTTAATAAATAATTGTAGTATAGTAGTAGTAGTATAATCCTATCCTTATCCTAATTATTATAAATGCGAAAGTAGGTTTGTTTGTTTGTAACGCCTTCACGCTTTACCTACTAAACCGATCGATATGAAATTATGCACACACATAGTAAGGGATCCAGAAAAGGACATAGACTACCTTTCATACCGAAAAATGATACTACACCCGAGGGATAGAAAAGTAACTTTTATAACTACAATGTACTTAGTTTCATACGTGCGGCCTCTTTGTGCGAATGTACACATAAGCGCGAGCGAAGCTGCGGGTAAATACTAGTAAATAATAGTTTGGGACATGACAAAGTCTTAGTATAGCATCATAAGTTAAGATAACGATATGACATTGTTAATAGGTACCTACATGTTACTCCTTAATTTGTCTACATAACGTACAAGTAGGAACTACAGAACAAGTTTTACATTAAAATCGGTAACTACTTCAAAGTATTAAAATAATCTCTGTAATTAAAAACAATATTTGTTATAAAATAAATTAATTTATGTTATAAAAATGACAACCACATTTTAAACACGTCATAATAATATAATTGCAGATGTAAGGAAAAACATTAATTGCGGAACTTCGAAATGTATAATTTATATTTGTATTAAGATACAATTACAATATTGTATATACGTATATATTTAATAATAACAACGTATAATACCTTATACATTTAATAACAAGTTCCTTTGTAAGGAATTACTAGTAGATTGTTTGAAATTTAATTACTAAAATTAAAGACTGTAGTGCACATTTAATAAATTGAAGTGTATCGAAAGGTCTTGCTGCTATCCTTGAAGCAGTGTTCATTATCTCATTACTTTGTCTGTTTTATTATTTTTGAATTTCGTATTTCAGAATTGTGACTCAACAAGTGGAAGTTTACTCCGGGCATCCGTTTACCAAGTTTCGGGTCAAATAGTAAAATTGATGTTATTTTAATAAAAAAAACGGTCAATAGTTTTTCTATGTGCTGTTTGGATTAGGTGAATGATGATTATTAGTACATTACGATACGGGTGATCTAAGTTACCTATTACTGCACGGCGTGAAGTTAGCGCCCTAGCGAAGCGAGGGTGCTAAACTAATTAAATTATTGTATTAAGTCCGACAAGTAAGACCGACAGTTTTTCAATCCATCAGTCTTTTAAGGTCGACCAGTGGACTACGAATTTCCTTTTTTATGTTTGGTAGCTTTTGAAAACCTTTAGTGTCGTCTTTAAAAACGTAATAGTTTGATTACGAAAGTTATGAATTGCTCACTTATTAACATAATAATATGAGAGATATGCGTAGTAGAATACCAACATTTCGAATCGAAGTTTCTTGCAAAACTATATACTTTTTTACTACAAAAGTCCTCCAATAGCATCCGACGCTTAAGGTTCATGGAAAGTCATTATCGAGAAATTTACGGCATTCTTTATCACTAACGAGTTGAGTC
Source organism: Urbanus proteus proteus (assembly GCA_018251915.1). Lineage (NCBI taxonomy): Eukaryota > Metazoa > Arthropoda > Insecta > Lepidoptera > Hesperiidae > Urbanus > Urbanus proteus. Next base: position 8,285 of record DWPV01006425.1, read on the forward strand.
GTGTCCGGCTGTTCCGGAACACTTCGCAATGTCGGTGTCATGTCAAGCAGCTTGGCCAAGCCACGCCTTCTTCAAGGTCTAAGAAATGGAACGTAAAAATTAGCGTCCAGTAAGGTCAAACGGAACAAAGCGTGGCTCGCTCGTAAAAGCAACGTATGATTAATGAGTTTAACAACAACTAGCGATCGTCCAGTGGTCGAAATTCGACCATACTTCAAAATACCCAGAAAATAAGGGTGAATTTACTAAGCTGCATTTAAAAGAAATAATGTATTTTTGACAAAGACATCTGACATGTATTGTGTCCTACATTGACAGATATTGACATTTAGTTAAAGTACTGTTGTAAAAAATGTAAACAGTATGAGATTTTTCTTATTGAATTTAACATTGTTTCTCTGCATGGTCTTTTACTTATGCCTAATTAAACACTTTTCCGTGCGCGCAATATTCCTATAAAGGAACCCAGAGATTCCGCTTCATGTATTAATATATAGATTAACTGAGGTAACAACTGACAGTTTAAGTACATGAAAATTATGAATATTTCTCGAACCTGCGGTACCTCAGATTTTTCAAAGTCAAGAAGAAATTAATGTTTGTTTGTTAAGTTGAAGGAAAACGTCCTAAGTGTGTTTCTGAATCTTAGACTCAATAAAAGGAAACTTAAACTCATTGAAACATTATTGATCAGATGATGAAGTTTACAAGTAATAATACCACTACCATATTATTATAATGATTTTTATGAATTTGAAATAGCAAACGAGGTCTCTACCACACATGGGCATCTCAATGAAAAATATATGAATCAAGACAAAGCAATATACACTACTTTGTACACCAGCCATCTACGCCATTAAAACAAGTGTTCTTGATACATATTCATAGATCGATCAAAGTCGTCATTAGGTAAGACCACGTTATCAGCAGTTGCGGAAATCCATGTCATTATTTTTATAAAGGATAAACTCACCTTGACTGACTACGATATATACTTTTAAGACCATTACATTCCTCCCACGCATTTATGCACGTGCTAGTAATAAATCATACTTATACCACCTTAATCATTATTTTAAAGGTGGTAGAACCAAAAACTGCAAAAATTATACCGCCCCATCTATTTCTACCTTCTAATAATTATGATAGTGTTACGCACTTTTCTGGTTCGAAGGGTTGGATGCAGCAGAGGCAAAAGAAGCATTGCCACTTATAAGGGGTATTGTATGGCTGATACATTGACACGAAAAAATGCGACGTAGGTAGTCTTTAGGGGGTTGTAACGTATCTGTGACCGACCTCAAGTAGGATTCTAATCCTATTTAAATTTGACTACAGCACCCTTTGTACAAGTTTATTCCGTATAGTGAAACATTCCTCGTTTACGTTTGGGCCCATACATCTACATGCAGCGCTCCTAGCGGACCGTTTTCGTACTAACATTTTACTATGGACGAAACGGGCGCAAACATAAACCGAGATTATTCCAAGGAAACGGAACAAGCTCATACTAAGGATACAGATAACTATGGAGGCAGATACGCTTACCATGTCTTGCGAGCTTTTGTCTTTAATTTCATAATCAACAAGACTTACCAACTACCTATCTTTTACATTTCCAATTGCGCAAACTACGTCATTACTTTATTAAACGCTATTACTAGCAATAAAAGTTAAATGGGCAATTAAAGCCATCAGACATGTAAAGGAAAGTCTACATCGATAAGGGCAATGGAAAAAATAAATGTCGTAACATTTGCAACGAGGTTCATGCATCATTGTGCATTCTCGGAGCGGCCAGAGGTCATCGACCTAGCCAACCTGCATCAGGCTGATGAAGTTTCTCTGTACTTTTAGTTGGGCCTAGGTTGATTTATTGCAATTCAGAATTTATTGCATGATGTAACAGATTCGATCATTAGATTATGAGAGGTTATTAAGATTTATGTGAAGAGTTCGGAACCAATTTGAATAAATTCATCTATTCACCTATATAGGTATTATTAGGTACCTCTTTTCATTGGTTAAGATCTTTTTATCTTACTTCAACTTAAATAATATTTGTCCTAAGTGTTGAAACAATACAGTGGCAGTATTTATTTTGTGAATACGTTAATTTGGGAATATGTGATTTTAGGAAGTAATCTATCAGCAAGTAAATTTGTCACTACGCATAGATAAATCTTGTGTTACTATCAAGTTATTAATCACACACAATTTGTACCTTTTGATAAGTCTTTACCATACCAAGATAAAATATATATAAAAGTACAACCATGACACAGTGTGGAAATGGTTTCGCCACCGTTGAACCACAAAATTTAGCACCTATGACCATTCGCTAACATTATTTATGTATAATTGCAACGATAACTACCACATTTATGTGCACCTGTGCTTTGATTCGATAAGTTTAGAACGTATAAGTTATTTTAGATCAAATAAATCTAGAACTAAGGCGGTAACTGTAAGGAGGTCGCGCTTATATGTAGGTACCAAATGTAAGAGCACTTATATATTTCAGTGCAACAAAAGATCAAACCAGATCAGATCAGTGACTCAGAGTGCAGTTAAGTTAAGCAAATTCTAGGCTAGCTCTGTCCTAAATTCGATCGTATTTTGGGGTTCTCATCCCAGGCACTAATAACAGTTTTTTGCAAAAATCAGAAATTAGTAGGTGCCTAAACATCTTTTGCTTTATCAGAGAAGGTTTACCTTGAATTTACGCTATAAGTTCTTAATTCTCAAAGGTGAATGGAGCTCACCAATCAGCATTTGACATGGATCCTTTTAAATCTGAGATATCCATGCCACAACCCATTTACATAATAATTATTATGCACACGAGTACTATGATTAAGTTTTACATTTATTGCTCAGCTCAGTAACTTGGTCATTCATAAATCGCTTTGACCTGTTACTAAGTTCCCCAGCTCATGGTCATATGTAATCAACCCCCCGATAAGATCACAGTCCTACCGAACGTACGCCACAGACGCGTTACTACCCGTGACTAAGTTGGATCGCTTCAAATAAGTACGTCTCCCTTCAAACCAGAACACAGCAGCGCTTGATACTGCTGTTATAAGGCAGAAATAGGTGTAGCGAAGTAACGGAGTCGAACAAAGGGTTCTATCCAAAGATTTATACAACCGTAGATAGGCCTTGCGCATGCAAAAACTGTTTACGTTTTGCGTAACTGCTGAAGAAAAGATGGCGTAGTGATAGTTACAGTTATTTCGCTCTTGCAT
>DWPV01006426.1:0-11538 GCA_018251915.1 Urbanus proteus proteus
CTCATAATGGACTTCGGACGTCTTAGGAAACATAATATAAATTTTATTGGTAGGTAAAATTTGCATATTATATTGTTTGTTAGAAGTCAAGCTCATAATCATCGTCAACCCACTATTGTCTCACTGCTGGGCACGGGTCTCCTCTCAGTGTGGGATTTTAATTGGGAGGGATTGGAATTGGTAGACTTCACACACTTCTGAGAACTTTTATTTTTTATTTTTTATTCTTATATGTGGGTTCCTCGCAAACTTTTCCTTCGCCGTAAAGGAAGTGATAATTAATTTCTAATACGCAAATAAATCACAGTTGCTAATAAAGTTAATAAAATAACCAACTAACATCAGGATAAGTAATTTTTTCTCTTCTCCTCGTAAAGAACCATTTTTTTTGTCAATTTCTAATTTAAAAATTTGTAAAACTTTTCTGACGGTACTCACATAACGTCAAACGTATTACCGAAGTCAGTCATGGCGTTGCACACGCCATAGAAATGTGGGAGAAGTGTTCTGAATGTGCACAAGCGGTCAATATGGGACTTTGCACGTTCAATGGACCCTTTGCAAGTCACGATAGTTGTTTCCAGGTAAAAATCAGCTGTAAGAGAAAAATGTGTAAGAAAAATAATTACTTATAACGCCAAAAAGATAAATCATAGGGCTTTATGTTATTTCTTATACAATTAGGTACTCTATACTATTTATTAATTTTTATACTATGTATATTTTTATATGTAAATTTTAATACATTTTCATCTAAAGGTAAAAATAAAATAAAATTGAAGTGTCTGTTTGTGATTTCAAAATAACATTTTTTTACTCAATGTATATGAAAGTATACACGATACCTATAGCAATTAAAAAGATTTTTGTTTGTCTGTTTGTCTGTCTGTCGGTTCGTCTGTCTGTCGGTTCGTCTGTCTGTCTGCCTGTTTGGCCGAGGTAATCTTCTAAATGGCTGTACTGATTTTGAACGACCTTCACTAAAAGATAGCTGAAGGTATAAGGCGTAACACGTGTCTTTAATTTTGGAAAAAATACATTACCGCGCGCGCCACGCGCTTGCGGCCACCGTCGTGGAAGAGCGGGATGTTACCTATGTTTAAATATGTATTCCTTTTTATTACTTTTTTAACGCAGGTGAAACCGCGGAGATGAACTAGTATTACATAAACGTCCTTCATTATTTCCATAATAGGTATACCTTTAAAGAGTTGTAACCATACATCCAAACTAGCTATTAGGGATAGTGTATGCAAATATTATGCTTGCTTCATTCGTGTTCAGATCTACGCTCGACACGGATTCAAGACGAACTACTCGCCCACGCCGCTTTATCTCCTAAGCATTGAAGTTCCGTGAATACGCATCCGTACAGAGGTATCACACTACAATGGTTCACGTATGTGCGATTACTGAATAACCGTCGTATAAAGGCATGATATTTATACACGCCTTTATTCATGATATAGGTGCATTTCTGCATTTTTATAGAACCTACAGAACTCCCTGTAAGTATGTATACTGTATCTATACAAATAAATAAAATTAAGTGTCTGTTTGTGATTTCAAAATAACATTTTTTTTGCTAAATGTATATAAAAGTAAACCCGATACATGATACCTATGATAAATTAACAATTAAAATATTTTTTGTGTCTCTCTGTTTGTCTGTTTGGCTGAGGTAAAGTTCTGAATGGCTGGACCGATTTTGATGGGACTTTCACTGGATGATTTAATTTTTGAAAAAACGCAGTAGCACGCGCTCCATGCGCATGCGCGCGCCATAGCAGGACTGCCGGGTATCACTTCTGTTTAAATATTTATGTCTTTTTACTTCTTCGAGCGAGTAAAACCTCAAGGATCATCTAGTTTCAAATATTTTTGATGTAAATTATACACGAAATTAGTACATGGACATAAAACATATAAACTTCTAATTTTCGGGGGGGATTTCTAAAGATAATAACCTCTTCATTCATGTGTTACGTCAAAACTCTTTAACTTTAATATAATTGCAAAAAGTTTTGTCAATTTAAAAGCTACATAAAATTACAACAACAGTAAATTACACATTTATATAATTCCGTAATTTGTAATGACAACATAATATTTGTTTATTTATTGCACCTAAAGATAAGTTTGCAAAAGACAAGTTGCAAAAGTGTAAACTTTTGTTATTTTACATGTATTATATTACATAACAGATATTAGTCTCTTTATTTTGTACATTTAACGTTGTAAAGCTAAACGCTAAAACCGAACGCTCAATAAAGACAATTTATAACGCTATTAGAAAAGTATTTTCATTGAACCATTATAAACTTAAAATGGTAGCACTAACGTAGGCATTTTACCCTCCGTTCTAATTCTTCGTGATGCAGACTCTCATGGTCTTGGCTTAGCAATAAAATATTTCTTTTTACGTCTCCCTCGAACACGTTCGAGCCCAGCCGAGGATTGCGCAAGGTGCATTCCGTATACTCACTACACCAGTGTTTCCCAAAGTGAGCGATAACGCCCCCTTTGGGTGCTGGAGGTTTAGAGGGGGGTGGTAAGGGGCTCAGAAAAATTGAGGGGCGCTGATGTTTATGGGCGGCAGTGGTCACTTACCATCAGTTGGGTTGAATGCTGATTTGCTATTGACATAACATAAAAGAAAAAAATAGGTTAATTAAGTTCTAGGCGAGAGTAATATGTTATTAAGGTTTTAAAAATGGGGGGCGCTATAAAGTGAGCGTTACACGAAAAAGTTTGGGAACCTCTACACTACACGGACAGTCCCCTCACCATAGCCTCGATAGTTTGAGGAAGTCCAAAACGTGTTTTGCCTATTATCATTCGAAATGCTCAGAGTCAAGTTCAATATCGGTATTAAATTGTATCTCGGGTCTATTTTAAAAGATTTTGTAATACATTCCCGCGTATACCTACCACCTACTTGGATTTCGTCGTAGAATTTTAATGAAGCGAGTTCAGGACTTGGTGCGAAGCTAACATATCCGTATAAAATTCGTATAGTATGTTTGTTTGCTCGTTATTTTCGCAGTTAGTACTGTTAATCGCGTGTTGTTGAGAACCAGACTAAATATTAACATCCGTTCTTGAATTAGGATGTTTTTATTTATGATCTATTGACATACTCATATTATAGACTGTATTTGAAATTATATTTTCAAGTATAACAAACCAGTATGCAGTCAGACTGACGCTGACATCCGTAACAATTTTCAAACCAAACCACAGCACCACTTAACACTGCGTGGGTACGTATAAGACAATAGGTGTAGCGGTGGTGCCTCCGAGTTCGAACCACAGAGATTCTACCGGAAATAATTTTATAGTGTCGTATTGATAACTTATTTTTTTTAATCATAAGCAATTTTGATTTGCATTGTGGCAAAAAAGTAAAGGTTTTTACGTTTTAACCACAGATTCTTTTGTCTTTAATTAGTCATACTATATGATCGATAATGGCTCCATCTTTGTACTTAGTACTGCAATACACAGTTCAAACAACAGTAACTAGCGAATACTGTATAGATATCATCGACATATCAATTTGTCGTGACAAAAGCGTTGAAAATTTAATGTCGATATGATAGAAGAGGTAAACGATCTCGCATTTGCCGAAGGTACATCAGTAGTCGGGTATCGCCGGCCTCGATTCACCCTACTGTCTCCGTAGTTTCCATTTGCAAGCGCAAAAAGTTGTGAACGGCAGAGCAGGCGGGGCGGCGATATCCACTATCATTTGTAACAACCAGCGAAGCTAGACACGTCATTTGTGGCTTAGAAACTCCTCAATCGTCTGTCGTCAGAACACTCGCGGGGGGGAGAGAAGCTCATCTCCACTGGTGCTGGTTTAATGACACATTGTTGGCAGCAGACGGGGGAACGGTATGAGATATTGAGGAGTTCTTGCGCAGGTATACCGTGCGCATGCGCACCGTTATCCTACTTCCTCCCTCCTTCATGTACGCATTGTAATTGTGATACACGCTAGAAAAAAATGTGATGGAAGCAATAAATTCCTATTTTACGCGCCTATTATTATTGATTCCGCTATGTTGTTAGGATACCGCTCTATGAAACCAATTAACGTGATACGAATACAATTCGCAGCCGACTTTTGAACTTGATGGTATGAAGAAAAATGATTGGTTTTGATTTAGCTCCTTATAAGCAGTTTATATTAGAATTGCTTTTGCAGCCGATGACAACAGGTGAACAAATCCAATAAGATCTTTAAGACGAGTCTCATATGCAATGCATCGTTTTGCAGGATGACATTATAATGCCTCAAATGGGTGTGTTTGCCAAAAGACGATTCTTGCCAAAAGCAAATTAATATATTAGTGATAGTTTATATTTATTCTCTTCCTTTAGTCTTTACTTACGGGTATCACCTGCCACAAACTTTCCTTTCACCCAGGGTTGAATGATGGAAAATGCCATCAAGCATTACGTTATCCCTTTTGTCAAATAAAATAATTATTAATTAATAGTAACATATAAGTAAAGGAAGTACCTTAGGAGCATGCAGCCTACTTGACCTGCCTATTAAGTAGACACTGTCGCTAATGGACATCTGTAAACGACTCTAAATAGGACAAGAGTCCTACCTGAGCTCAATCACTGATACAAGGACGCATCAGTGATTGAGCTCAGGTAGGACGAAGCTTAAACACCTGATGTTAGTATAGGTACCTAGAATAAATAATGGTAGGTGTTAATGAAATCAGAACAAGAAAGCACTGTTCAATTGTTATAAAGCATTAAATGACGCGATAATAAAACACCAGCAATGGATAATGATGAAAGCCTTACAACAGATATCTTGCGCAACACTTGTAATATTAAGAAATACTTCAAATCCTGAACTTAAACCTAACGGTACAGACGCTAATTCCTCACAAAAACTGGCCTTAACTGTTTGTGATAAATCAAAGGTCCACAAATAGATGGCTCATAAAGGTGGCCACAAAAGCCGTAGTTTTAGAGCCCTTCAGAAAGTGTGTCGGCTGCCCCCGCGCCCCGCGCCTCCGCTCTCCATTGGAAAACGTCCATGTATGTGCAAGTTGCAGCCACAATGGGATGTTTCACAAAACGTCTAGAAACTTCTAGAAGTTTCCTATTTATATCGCATTTGTGTATTGCCTACTTATAAGGATGTTTTGGAGTTTCTTTCACTGCGAAAGCACCACTTCCCAAAGTATTTCGTAGAATTATTGTGTAGAATATCCATAATGAAATAACATGTGAAGCGATGGTAAAATTTATTAACGTTCAAAAAAATCAATAGTGTAGATCCATTATCGATTTTTTTTAACTTAAGTTTTTGATTTTTATTTCTAATATTGTTTATATGTCTATATTTGTTTCTTACAACCGCAAATGTTATGGCTTGAAGAGTGTAGTAGAGCACACAACAATCCACTAGGTAAGCTGGTGTTACTGAAGTTACTGTTTCTTACAGTTAACAAGGGCCATGGGCGTAACGAGCTAATATCTAGTGGACAGAACCAATTTATTATCTAAAACAAAAAATCGACAAAGAAATTAGATAGTGGCACAATAGAAAGCTAACAAAAAGATATTGTTGATAAAAAGCCTATCTGCTTTTTAAAGGTTCGAAGGGATTCATTATTGGAACAGTACGACACAAAATAGAAATTGCGTCAACTAAAATCCTAATGTTAATCGCTTAGGAATCTTATTCGACTTTGAATTGTGATTTTTTTATTAGTTTTAGACATTTTTTTGCAATTATTTTAAAATTAATTTCTCAATTCGTCGAAATTATTAATGAAAATATATACATACAACGAAAAGTACTGTAACTTCTAATTTGTAGAGTGTATGAACGTCTGTAAACTATATAAGTTATTTTTATCATTATTACATACAATGATAAGTACTGTAACTTCTAATTTGTAGCGTGTATGAGCATCTTTAAACTACATAAGTTATTTTAATCATAACATAAGTGTAACTAATTGGGTCAATAAACAATAACATAGCCACCATATGAAATACCACGGTGCATCCTCGGGCTGCGACATATGCATTTTATAGTTTCCCGTCCAAGCCTACCCATCACGTTCAACAAAACTTTACTCAAAGCCATGCGCCATTTTCATTTAATAGGCAGTCTAGTGATGTAACGAATATTTGCATTCGTATTCGCATTCGCAAGAAATGATGCGAATGTCTTGCGAATTTATTCAGTAAAAACGTGGAACTTTTTAATTGTTTTGGTTAGTCCAATAAAAATTAACTATTAACAAAATCAAAATTAAACTCAAATCCAACATAATCGATTCTTCCTCATATTAAAAGAATCGAGAATAAAAATAGCTAATGCTTATAAGTCTTGTTAAGTTAGTTAATTCAATCTTTTGCGGCTTAAAGAAAGCCAACACGAAATATCTTAGTTCTTTGCGCATCTTATTTTACAGCCAACATTCGCATTCGCAAATATTTGACACAATACCATTCGCATTGCGAATGGCATTCGTACATCACTAACAGGTACTCATTCAACGTTGCCTTGCTTATGATACACCGTTATTTGAATCTATGGATTCCATTTCTCATTATAAAAACGCTTTGTTAATCAGACCTCGTAGAATCGTTGTTTTTTACTCCACGAGGAGGTACCGCCAAAAATAGTGAATTGTTGGTTAATGGTGTTACAACAGTTAGTTTTTTACGCAAAGCCGATGGTGTTTTGACAGACTTATTATAACTATAGTATGATTGATTAATAGCAAGTGTACAAATAATTAATTTTGATACATATGGTGCTTATTTTTCTGTTTAATTAAATCTTTACTACATTAATAATGACGTAATAATCTTAGAAGTTTTTACATAGTTATTTTCTTAAACAATTTTGTTATCGTCTCCAAAAAAAAATTCGCCTAAAATTATTAAACACAGGTTTTAAAGTAACATAGAAATTAAAACCAAAAGTTTTACTAACTTGGACTTTTTGTGTCGGACTATAAATTATATATTCACTAGTACTTACTTAATTACAGTTTTTTGTAAATTCAAAACTCGAACTAATAGGCTACACTACACTTGAAGCTATTACCGTTACTGCAGGCGTTAGTACCAATCACCCTTAAAAGTTTCATTGACCTCTCCGTGCCAATGCTTTCTTGCGTGTAGACTATTAGACGCTACAAGTTTTAACTATTTTAGACATTTATGACGTCACTTTCAACAGCGTATAAGGGGCTGGTTGATGTGTATTACTTAAGAATGTTTGTCAGTTTAAATACGTATCCATATTAAGAGTTCTTTATAACATTTGATTTATAAAGACTTCTTATTGAAATTTACAACGAGTAATAACATTGTAGCAGTGTAAATGAATAAGTAAAAACGAAAAAAAAATTGTATGTTTTTAAAAAGTTAGATAAACTTTTCTCCGTTTAAAAAGTAAAAAATATTAATCAATAATAATCAAATCAAATACATTTATTCAAAGTAGATTCGTTACAAGAAATATTTTTGAATGTCAATAATATTATTCTATCACCACTTCGGATAGTGTTTATTAAGGAGAAGAAGCGGCGCAAGAATCTCCATAACACACACATTAAATAACTTTTACATAATATTATTTTTTATTTATAAATTTAGTTTAGTCCATTTATTTCAGCCTATCATAATTAAAATTTACTTAACAGATAACACAAAACAATTACATAGTTATTATTTATAACTCTTCACTATCCCTGCATAGTATAAAACAAAGTCGCTTTCCACTGTCCGTCCCTATGTATGCTTAGATCTTTAAAACCACGCAACGAATTTAGATGCTGTTTTTTTAATACAGTGATTCAAGAGGGAGGTTTATATGTATAATAACATCCATAACATGGTAGAAAGCGTGCGGAGCCGTGGGCAAATTAACTATACATAGTAGTTATTGAACATAGTTGATTGAAATAATAAGGGATGCTTAAAATAAAACAAACGCCAGACAGATCAATACAAGATTACATTTTAAACACATTCTATCATTAGCTCGCAGGTCGATCGATAGTAGACAGTAGGTTAGGTCTATTTTAAGTTGCGCTAACCTTCAGCTTTATCCTGTAACTATTTACGTCATTGTACCTAGACTATTTAGTACTTCAATTGTTTTTATTAATAAGCGGGTACTATTATTGTTCGTCAAGTGGCCGAAATTCAGATATCCGAAATTATATCATCATCATTATTAATTAGGGGAAAACATGCGTTTATTTCATTGCTTTACGTACCTACTTATTTACTTAATTTTATAGCAAAATTATTTAAATAAGAAATATAACTTAAAAATATAACTTAAAAAGTCGAAAGATTTTGATTTCGGACCTCAAACTCTCTGAATGAGATGGCAAGTTTCATTCAAATAATACCTATTTCCCACAAGTCTCACAAACTCAATATTACTGATAATACACAAGTACCAAAATTACTAACAATTAATAGTACACCCTTGATAAAGATGCTCCTTGCTCGGACCGAGGGCAGTGGTCTTAGACGGCGAGGCTACGGCGAGGGGCGGCGGTTGCGCAACGCATCACAATAACGCGACATTACGTGCCGGTACACTTACCATGCCATTGCGCTTCGACGGACAACGCACAATAAACACAATAGAATACAAAGGGAAAATTATAAAGTGAACCAATGCCAGTAATGAAGATATTCAAAATTGTGTAAATAAAACTCAAATAGTGAATAAAAATGCTGATAGAAAAATAATGTATGCTCATTCACTATGACAAAAAGTTAATTGGATTATTTTTACATCAAAGGAATACTGACCTATTTACTATTGTATTTTAATAGAGACATAACAAAAAGTCATTGTTACAACGACCTACACTTATTTCTCCTAGAATACGTTTAAGTATATCATGGAACACAACTCTATGTTCTATGATTTATTTGTTTATTTTAAAAAGATAACCAACATAATTTACACTTAAATAACTGAAAAAGAACACAAATTGGAATACAGACAAGCAGAGTGCAAATACTTTTATGGTTGAAGACTACATGCGAAAAGAAGCGAGCATACATACAGCATATTTAGAAGATTAGACAATAAAATAAAAAGAGTAAATGAGAAGCCTATTAATTAAGAAGTTCATCGATTAATGACCCATGAGCAATGATTTATTTAATTCATTCATTATTTTAATTACCTTGTCCTAGTTCAATATTCAACATGGGTACCCTACGGCCGTGCCCGGACCGTGGGGTCATACGCCGACGATTCGGGGAACGCTGACTTTACACCTATTGTGATATTGTCGATGTACTGATGTTACGGGGTTTGCGAACGTGCTTACTACTGATAAAGGGTTAACTCGTTCCTAATGAATATTGATTTTATTTGCGAGTCGAGTAGAAAACTCCGGGAACTTATATTCTGAGAGCAAATTATTAAACGGTTTTATCAACAGTCAACCTTTTTAAAATAGATAAAATAAGTATGTTCATTAAGGTAACATTTTACACACGTATTGCAAATAATAGGATGAGTTTATTTTGTAAACAAAACTACCAAGCTTAAATTAATTTCTAAATAATTAAATGTAAGTTCAAATACCAAAAAAATTTCAATCTCTATTTTCCACCCTTATAGTCTTTTTTCAAATTTTAATGGGACCACACGAGAAGCATACCCTTTGGAACAAAAAAAGAATAATCAAGTCGGTTCATAAGAAACCGAGTAATCGACAAAAAAAACATTCGAATTAAGAACCTCCTTTTTTGAAGTCGGTCAAAAACTATGAAAAATTTCAAATAACAACTAAGAACTATAGGTACAATATACATTTCAATTCTAATGCGTTGATATAGATACATTCCGTATCGATGAACTAGGAAATAAGAATGTTTATACATTAAACAATATGGCGCTTTAAAACAAGAAGTTGACTGGAAATGTGATTCATAGACAAATCGTGCTTTACTCGACCTAGAGACGGACCTGAATACTATTGATCTAGAACGAGTTACGTAGCCTATTATGCCAGTCGCATTATTGTAATGCGAATGATGAAATTTATGTACAGGTCTAGTATCTATTATGTTTATAAATGATAGTACGTAAAGAGATCCAAAGGGCTTAGCGATCGCTGTTGCTTTTAGACATGATACAAGCTATTACCCAGAGCTTCACTGGCTTTAAATTACATATAAACCTTCCTCTTGAATCATTCTATCTATTAAAAACTGCTTCAAAATCCGTTGCGTAGTTTTAAAGATATAAGTAGAGTAAGCATACATAGGGACAGACAGCGAAAAAAGCGACTTTGTTTTATACGTAGTGTAGTGATTAACCGTAGAATAGGATAAGTTAAACCTGAAGTTAATTAAAGACGTATTGCTTCTTCTAAAACATTATACAGTCTATTTGGGACACCTTAGATTACATTACGCCTTATTATTAATAAATGATACAATTTTTGTGTTACTAAGTGACCATAAAAAGATACAAGTAGTATCAGTATTCACTGACTATGAACTGCTTCTAATAATGAGTAGAACTTAAAATTGTATTTAGCGACCAGTCTTAAAAAATAAGATGGTTTCCAATTCGTAACATATATATTTAGATTTATTTCCTTGAGCGATCCCATCGATCTGGACACGTTTTTATTTTTTGTACATCATACTGCGACTACTACACGATAAGCGAAATAAAATACGCAGTTACGAGTAGATAGCAATCTTCAAGATTATCATAAGCCACAATTCCACAATCATTTGTATTTAACATGTAACGTAAACCTAGGCTTTACTGCCTCCGTTTGCATTGCATACGATACCAGTGACTCAAAGTAACCTGTACTCGATTTAAATAGATTTTCCCACGCCGAAACTCATTTATTACGTTTGTTTGTGTAATGGAATCTTACATCGCTTTACTGAACTCCGTTTAATATGTTTAACCGCCATACCTACACATTTCGTCATTGTTAACATTACGCTGACATTACCACTAATTAATCATACTCAACATTTTAATAATTAGGTAATTTTATTTCGACGTAATTATGAGACGTCAACACTAATTTTAACGAGATAAAGCCGTTTTGGTTTGCGCAACTTACACTGACGTCTAAATCGAAGTGCAAACATTGGACTGTACATGTTTAAGCTTCATTTATAGCGATAGACATCGAACGTGTGTAGGTACTGTAGGTAAGTATGTAGGTTTGTTCTTTAAAAAAAAAACAATTTTGTCAGTAGTACAGGTACGGTCTGTCTGGACGTTGGAATTACGGTTGATATAAATACGTCAATACAGATTTGAATGAATACTACATATTTCGTTTACCGTGTTAATCGTCCATAAATATAAACTAGGTACTTACAAAAGAAAAAGCCATTTACCACGTTAAACTTCTACGTTTGTATAAACGACCGAAAAAAGGCAGGTAACCTCTCAGATAAATAAAGTAGGTAGATCTATCATTCCTAACAAAAAATGAAGCCATTTTTAAAATGGTCGGGCTATAA
>DWPV01006427.1:0-11537 GCA_018251915.1 Urbanus proteus proteus
AAGAAATAAATAAAGACGTAAATTATATACTTTATTGTTTTATACAAAAATGTCTTATTGTTACTAATGTTATAAAAGTGAAAGTTAATATGGATGGATGGATTTAATTGATGGATATCTTACTTTCACGTAAAACGTACTAATTGGATTTGGTTGAAATTTAGCACACAGACAGTTTAAAATCGTGGCTTAGAACATAGGACACTTTATAGCGTGGGTGGATCCGCGTGGAAACTTTAGTGTAAAATCAAAACAGTAAGTGATATTTTATAACAACAATTGTATATTATAACCTAATCTATCCGCACTGACTGATCCATCCATACATAGTATACGTACTGTAATGAAAATCCAAATATGAAAGTCCTATCCAACACCCACCTCAGATGCGCTAATATCTCCAAGAACGATATTAGAATCACACGTTAAAATATTCCTTACGGAACCTCTTACTTACACACACTAGTGCGAAATAGTACATTACGATACGGGTGGTCTAAGTTGTCTATTATGGCACGGTTCGCTCGGGCGCTAAACGCCGTGCATGATAGGCAACTTAGGTCACTAGTATCGTATTTTATTTTATAGTACGCGTGACATAAACCCGCCGGCACGCGGAGGCACGTGCGTGAAATGAGGGTTTAGATCACAACGTGCTTTAAATGTTATTATGAAATACCGTAAAAGAAAGACAGATTGTTAAACACCTTTAATTTCCGAAAATAAGGCTAGAGTTTTAGCAATTATAATATTTAATAAAAGCTCTTAAATCAACATAGACACTGAAATTGGGGTAAACAACAACTTAAATTAACGGCTCAACTGTAGATTATTTGTGCGTCGATGAAATTCTATGTTTTTGGTGACAAGCCAACAGTAGCTATACATCTGGCTTGCTACCAACCTTATAATTAAGTTTCTGACAAAACAGAAGCTTTTTATGCCGCTACTTTTCACTTCCACCAAACTCGTTCATTTTCATAATAGTCAAATTTTTGAGAAATAATAAATGGTATTGTACAAGTAATAGTAACTATTAACTAATGTAACTAAATATTGAGTGTAAATTTATCTGTCATAATATTGTCACAGTATGATTACATTACAAAAAGGGACACGCAAAATAAACAAAGTGAAATCCGGAGTAAATTATTAATATACCAGCCACAATATAATATAATAGCTTTGCTGACACATATAAACATTAAAAAGATTTGCCATTTTTAAACTGGTTGGTATAATAAAGCATTTTAATAATACCGAAGTAGCACACAAGGAAGGACACCTGTGATTAAGCCCAGATTAGATAACAATCCTATCTAAGGTCGACCACAGATACGTTGCTAGCAGTAGGAATGCCTGGGATAACGTCTCTCTTAAGTCCCTTAACACACCCTGATTCACAATAACAACGCAACTATACAGGGTGCACTAAAAGTAGCACGACCGACTCGGGGAGACTATTTTGACAACAATTACTTATCATTAAAATTATCTCAGGCGGTGAACGGTTATTTATGAGAGAAACAATGTACTCCTAGAACTGTATACATTTGTCCTCATCGTTTATAATTACGTGGGTGGACATCATAATCAATCAAGGAGGACGACAGACGGCCAAATCCGAGCACGTCCAAAGTGTAATGTAGGATGTTGAGACAACTTAGGTTAATGTTTTAAATATTGTTTTTTTTTTAAATGAAAGGGTCTTGAAAAAAGCGTCTGCGGACGTGGCATGTAGTGATGACAAATCCGCCCATGGTAAATGGTAACCGGTGTGTACCTCAGATAAGATTAAGAGTCCTACCTTAGATCGGCCACAGATGCGTTGCTATCACGAAAGAATAAGTTAAAACGCATATCTCTCTTACAATAGCCTTAAAAGAATATCGCTGCGCTAATTAATCTGAAACAAGCACTAACGCCCCAGCGTTGCACCATAGAATATTCTACCAGTAATAACAAACAAACACAGCAATGCCGTGCACGACCGTCTGTTAGTAATGATTACCCCGAAAGAACAGTGGCTGGGCAAAACAATCAGTCAAGAAGGATGACAGAGACGGCTCCTCAAATCCGTGTAAGCCAACGTCCCGCGAAGACTTCAGACAACTCACTTGTCAATGTCGCTGTGTACTTATTTTGATACAACATTTATAATGGAGACATGTTAAAATACGCGCAGTACTTTTAATAAATATACTATGTTTCACTTTTGAACACATGACTTTAACTGTAAAACCACGTGCTTCTGCTAAGATTCAATCCCTTACATATTACATGATATTATATTACATAATATTTAAGGGATTTAGTTATCTAATATTTAACTATCGCGCGCGCTAATGCATTTTCAGAAATTAAAATAGTAAGACCTTTAGCTAGGTATCTTAAAGTGAAAGTGTGGTCAAAAGCCGTTTAGAAAATGACCTCAGCTAAACAGACAGACAGACAGGTAGATCACAGTAGACACATCGATTTTATTTATTTGTATTGTATAGTCTATTTTGAGTGGACTCTACACATTAGGTGGTCACCTGCAATCTGAACCGACCACTACTGCACACCATATACCATTGAATTCAATGCAACCGTTACCTTAAGAAAATACTATTGAACATTTACTCAACTTGTAATGTACTTGCAGTTGGTTCCAATTAAACAGCTGCATGAAATTTGCATGTTCTCGTATTATTAAAGTCACGAACTCGAATGATAATGATTCTACAGAGGCATATTCGCAAAATTATTCATACGAACGTGTAGGTGCCAAAGTTCACATACCTTGGAAGTAGCTTCTAATAGTTGGTTTGGTGTTACATTGGTTATAGAGATAATAGAGGATCCTAGATGGACTCATATTATATCATAAAAGGACTCAGGTTCGATCTACGCTCAATCAAACAAATAAATTAAAATTGTAAGTAGTTTTTGTGTTTATGGTTAGTCTTATATACAAAAATCACGTGTTTTTAAGAGTCTCTCAATGTCATGTAACAAAAATAGTCACTGTAAGGCGTGTCCATTTGCATTATAAAAAGTAGTGACTGCGACCATAGGCACATTTTGGCTTAATGCGGATTTTCCAACGTGAATATTAATTTCCCATTTAAAATATAAAATGTAAATTTTTGGACTATATCGAAATTTTTCTCCTTTTATCAGAAAGCACACTAAAAACACAACGATCTTTTTACTCCAATATCCAACGACCGTTTTTTGACCGTATATCAAAATCCTATGACTTTCACGCTGTTAAAATCGTATGTTTGGTCGTCACGAACACAATGCATTTTACGTTTCAAAATGGATTACCGATATATACATACGTACCAATTTTCACTTGGCCAGTCTAGTGAACTATGACCAAAATACCTCTCACTCTGAGAGGAGACTCAGCCCAGCAGTAAGACAATAATAGGTTGCCGACAAGAGTTTATTTTCAATCATTTATCTACTACGTAAAACAAAATACAAATGTAATAAGTATGTATGTATTTTTTTTTCTAATGGGCAATCGGTGCGTCGTGGCGGCTCATGGGCTTGATGTGGCCCACCTCAACTCAGGGTTCATGCAGTACGTTTTTAGGCACAAACCTATTAAATCGAAGACTTTTATATTATTCCTAGATTTCATTCACGGTCAAAGTAAACTTCCGCTCCAGCCCTCAAGGCCATTTATTTCTATCTAGACCGTTTATTTCTATCTAACGTAATTGGACGAGACCTTATACAAATATGAACAAAGAACTAAATAAGCAAATCCTACTTGTAAGGATTAATCATTTATAACATTTAAGACACAATATTTAATGATAGAATGGTTGGTAACTATGTAGGGGGTTCGTAAACACAAATAAATCTGATTTTCAGACTTGGGTTTTATTTCAGAATCATCCAAGAAGATATTTATAGAGCCGTCAGAAAATAAAGATTCAATTTACTTCGACGATTTTAGAAATCACAAAATCAGGTTCTTAAAGTAAAATTTACGATTGTTACATTATCACGGCGCTCCAATTTAATGGACTGAAATAAATAGTAAGCTACGCAAATAAATGTGATTTTAACATCGTTTTCAATTTACGCTTGGCTAGTTGCATCCGACGCAACATTTCATACCGTAGAGTTTAAAACTAGATATGCCATTGAGGATAATTTTATTATTTTGATTGATGCGAGGTAAAAAGCATAACAATGAGAATGGAGCAACAGCACGATTTACATATATTGAAACAATATTTTTTTCATGCGTATAAAATGGCAAATTTAACGTCACACATAATATTTATTTAAGTGTGTTTTTCTTATTAAATTAAGGGACTTGAAAACAGACATATATCCGGTAAATGGAAGGTAACGATGATTTTAGACTTTAGTACATACCACGTCATGTCGTTTCTACGAGCTTATTTCCACGCTTCATACCTAGTAAACACGTTAATACCATCAAGAGCGCTGCCATCGTAGATAAAATGTTGACTTTATATAAACAGTATTGCAGATTTGTTTAGAAAATAAACATATTAAAGTACTTAAAAATAATATAGTTACCTTATCTTCAGAACTTTAATTCTTTCAAAATGTAACGGCAATAGAACTCTATGTCGTTCGTTTAAGGCACCACCGCCGCTTGTTTCTCCGTAATAACAGTTTTAAGCATTGCTGGGTTCCTGGTCGGATGGGTGTGGCAAGAGAAACATTATTCAAGGTGCTAGAACTTACTCCTCGGGGTGATAACACATTTATGTGCGACCTCAAATTAAACCTGCGATTGATTGCAGGTGATAAATAAATAATTTCATGTAAAAATGTTTTTTTTTTTTATATGAAAGCCACGTTGATATTATCCATCTACCTATATATTATTCTATTATTATTATCTATATATTATAACTTTCCTACTTATTTACGTTAATAACTTCACTACGTCACGTCTTCGCCGGTTCCGCCATTATAGATATTATCATGTTTACGAACGATATACATAACTCTGACAGTTTCCCAATTGTTATTCTAAACGTAATTTCCGCTCAAGACAAAATTCACTTTGAACATTTAATTTGCCAAGATTGAGTTTTTTGTTTCCAGAGCTTTCGTTTCTTTTCAACATTTTACGACCGCATTCACATTTATGTGACAGTAATTTTAATTTGAAGTTAATTACCGGAGTAGTTAGTAAAGAAATTGGGGAAATCTTGCCCAATTCAGAATTTGTTTATTTAAAAGAGTTTTTCATATTGGTAACAACATGTTCAATAATTTAAAAAGGCAATTATGTGGATAAGTGGATATACTTATTTCGACATGATGTACTTACATAAAAGACGAGAGATTTCAATAGGCACATGTTTTCCATATTTTAAGAAAAATTTTGACTATTGAGCTGGGGAATAGTTGTCGATATAACTTCAACTTCCCGGGCGAATATTTGTTCAGAGACAATAGAAAAACAAGTTTCGAAACACGACCGTGTTTCTGGATATCGCTAATGCTGTGAAGAATAACATAAGTCTGCTACTTTTGTTAAAAAAAAAAAGAGTTTTGTAGAAATGGACAGAAACAAATACTTACACAAATACACGGTATTTAGAAACTAAGGTTGGTGGAAAGTAATCACCACATGAACCGCATCATGCGAGTAGAATGTTGTAACAAACAGGAAAACCGTTGGAATTACTGTGCATAGAGGCGTAAGGTGTAGATTATAGTAAGAATAATCCTAGTAAGGGTGACATTGTATGTTCTATTTTCACTTAATATTTTTCCTGGTAAAGGTCCCTGGGGGCGATTACATAAACAGGATTCAACCAAGACCTTAATGCGCCTAATAAAGTTTTACGACGGACCCTTGGCAAAAACGTGAACGTTCCAAGGCGACAATGCTTTTATCTTTTCTGTTTTACTGATTGTTTCGGTCTTCGAGAATTAAGCTGGGGAATATTATAGCTTTATGTAATAAGTAATATTATCTACGTGTTTATTTAGTAACCCGTAATCAGGACGGTCATTTACTTACCTCACATGTGTTGTTGGAATTCGAATACATGACCCGGTTTTATATTAATATTTTTCAGATTACACCTTTCTGTAATCCTCTCAACGCATTATTTTCACCTCTTAATCCTAGATTACAATTTTTGTTTCGGTTTTTACTAATACTCTTTTATAACAATATTTATCGTAACGTTATGTATATTTACGTTACCAATTACAAAGGTAAGATTGTATATAATTATGTATTATCTATAAATATGTTTTGTGAGCCAGTTATTTGCTTAAAAATAACTATCGCAAGCTACCTTTTAGTGAACAGGTAGTGAACAAGTATTCATTATGAGTAGTAGTAAAATTATTAGCGAATTAGCAGAATTCCCTATGAGAGATAGCCTAGATTTCAATTGATCTGAATTACATACTTTCAAAAATTCTCACCATAAAATCTACGTAAGATTGAGAAGCGATCTATCTTCTATAAAATCGTTCAACACTTCGACACGGGCATGCATTAGAAATCGAATTGATGTCGGTGTATTCCGACACTGATATATATTGGTTACGTACGTTTACGATAAACTACCTGGCTTTTAATTAGATTTAATTAGATTAGATAACAATCTCAATTACCAGAGTATTCTTTAAATACTCTAGCTGATGATTAAAGATGTCAGCCATATTGCCTTGTACGAAACAAGTACTGTTGATATTTTAATGTAGTAGGTAATATATTGTTTGTATTCAAGCCGAACGATGATTTTTCGAGATTACAGTGGACGTACTTCTTTATTTATGATAAATAACTAGTTACAATTAACTATTTATCCATCCTTATCATTTATTTTGCCTTTTATTTCACTTTAAAGACTTCATAAAAAGACTTCATTTGATTAAAAAAAACACAAACATCCGAATACAGTACCTTCTCCCTTTCGAAGTCGGTAAAAAATTGTTAACGTGTCACGAGATGTGACGTATCACAATATACATATTGAAAATTAATCTGTTAGCGCTTTAAAAAACGATATTTTATAACACTTATACTAAATAATTACACCACTTTATGATTTTAACCACCAAGTGGTGATTTATCTTTTAAAATCGATCAACACCAAGCGGGGATGCATTAGAAATGGGGCCGGCGTCGACGCGGTTCGACACTGATGTATGGCGTGCACCTTGATTCTCATATCTGCGTCCAATAGAACATTTATATGATGTATTTACTTAAGAATTTACGTAATAACTTTATAATTTGATGACCCGGATGGCGCAATGGTTAACACGCCGGAGCGATAATCTGAGGGTCCTGGGTTCGATTCCCAGCGAGACGGAAATTTGAATGATGAGTTTAAATTTCCGTTCTTGGTCTGGGTGTGTGTCCTTGTCTTGTGTGTTGTCCATGGCACCCACGACACAGGGAATCCTAGTGTGGGGCTATGAGTGTGAAGCGTTATAATTTGGCGTTTTTAACTTTAATGGTTCGTGCTTCAAGAAATGTTGTTGAAAGAGTTGCGACATTCCTGACGCGTTACTTTTAAATCAGTGCTCTGCGAAAATAACTTTTTATCAGTTAGAACTCTTGTCTTCTTTAGGTTTTACTGACAGGTTTCTTAGTATAACAGAGACCAATTAACATCAAATGAAGTGCAAGTTTTTGCACATGATGTAACAATCCGTCTATCCGATGAAATTCCATGACAAGTTCGGTTCGCAAACTAAACGAATACGGCAGCACGTGCGTCACGGGTACACAAAATCGTCTCTTAAATCCTAATAGTTTGGGATCCAGCGACAGGTGCGTTGTCAACATCGCAGTGCCAATATCTTAGAATTTCAGCCTCTGGAGCGTTGAAGTTAGATAACAAATTCTCTAACGTACTGAAAGAAATTGTAGGAGAGACGTTCTGAGTTCCGCCTACGCTTAGCTACCTACACTCGTAATAGAAAACTAGATATTGAACGGACTAACACAAGTTCAATTCCAGTTTCTTACAAGACCAAATCACGTAATGTGTTCGAGAAACCACACTTTGCTGTTCGAAAGTTGTTTATATAAATTTTGTTACGTCTAAGAGTTGCAGGTTCAATTCTCGGAGCGGAAGACAAAGTTTAGAATGGATTACCCGATTACTCCTCACGTTCTGAAACGCAGGGGATATTTATTAAAGTACTTGTTTAATGATTATAGGATACAGGAATTAATGCTATAAATCAATGTCAGAACATGTTTACGAGCTAACAGGGTTAATACCATTGTGACATGACGTTTATATTCGTGAATAATTGTTGATTGCGCCGCAAGTCGCTTAGCTGCGGCTGAGGTGTTATGTCATGCACATTGAATTTTGATCGCTTTAACACTAATAATTTCAGGTCCATCTACCGGCTATAGATAATATTGGACATAGTGGAAAAGGGGTTTAGACGTAGTCATTGAGTTTGGCTGCGTGTGTTGGTGACAAGAGTAGGCGAAGGGTCGCAGGAAAACGCTGCTGTCCTAAAATTAATTCACATGCTTCTATATCTATAAGGACAAAAATTTTCAACAATTCTTTTTTACAAAATAAATTGTATTTCATTGTGAAGTTGCTTTAAACAAGTGCATTATTTAGAAACTATTGATAATTCTACTTAGACACCAACTCCTAATGTCACTGTAGACATCAGAATAAAAATCCTGGTTATCAAAGGTTACCAATCCGAATATGTGATCAACAATTACGTAAACGTAGTATTGCAAACTTACTTAAATTGTTTCTCCCGTAGTTATCCATATTTAATACCCTAAATCGTAATAAACAAAATTTTAAAGTGTACTGAACAAAAGTGTATAAATTATATTTTGAAAGTATTAAATTGAAGGAACAATAAGCGTAGCGTTTATGATATTTTCTTAACAGTTTCCCGAAAGCGGTCATGCTCACTCGCTCCTACAGTTTTGCGAGATTGTTTATCATAATTATATCGACAATTTCTCCCCCAAGAGCCTTAAAGCTTTCGTGAATTTTGCTCCCTTTTACTTTAAGTGAAAATTGATTAAGTTGAAGGTTTTGTGGTCCGTGTTATTTGAAATACTCCTGTAAACCTTGTCGAAAGACGACGATTTATATACCTACTTTATTACCTACAAGTGTTTTATGAGCAAATTTGAAATTTCGGCGAAACAAGTACCACAAAACTTTTTGCTAAAGGTCAATCGATTTTATTAATAAATCTATTTAGAATAATAATTAAGTAATGTTAAACGGAAAACTGTAAATATGGTACGATTTCTATCTGGATTAAGCTATCTTTATGCACATCACGTGGAGTTAATGCATGCATGAAACGAAATTTGAACTCCAGCGGAACAATATTTTACGCATATAAGTAATTTTTTAGAATTACAATTTTGACTGCCATAAATTTTATGAAACGTCAAGCAATTTTCATACGTTAAGTATTTATTTCATATATCGAGTCAAGTTATCTCTACCTAAGAGTACCCACAGACTGCAGACTTTTTATCGGCCGATAGTTGGGTCATTTTCTTAATGAGTATGGAGAACTACAACGATTTAGTATCGGTCGTGCAGGTACTCTTAGATGCATATTGAATGTGAAGTATTTTTTATAATTTATCCTTGAAATGAACGCTGGTATTTTTTATTAAAATGTGATTCCTTCTTTTTATGTAATATTAACTTTTGTGTTGAAATATTTCGCATTTTTACAATTCAACTTTCCGAGATATATTCTTCAAATCCCGTGTGTTTCCGCAGAATGCTCGGAATACCTGAGATATCCATCTAAAACTTTTATTGTCTGCAACGTTTCACTCAAAAAAGTATTTCAGTTCAAGCTCAAAACTTCGATGGCGCAGTATCCAAGCATTTTCTCAATTTCAGTTTGCAACAAAATCAGTTTATTTTCTAGCTGACAAATTGCATTGAAATAACAAAGCGCAATATTCTTCAGGGTATAACTTGAGTAAGTTTAAGTAGCGCAAAGAAGATATGCACCTTATTTACGGTCTGTTTCTACTGAAAATATGTGAGCCGTATCTTTTGCGCCTGTTTTACACAAGCTTCTTGGACGGTATAGGCGTGAAAATTGTACATATTGCTTTTGAAATTTAGATTTTAGTAGGAAATAAAAGTAAAAAAATGCTATTTTCAAGTTGTTTCAAAGAGAAGTTCCATCCACCCATCCATCCGCTCTTTGAGGTGGACATAGCCCTCCCTTAATTCTAATAATCAATATTTGTAATTGAAGACGTGTAGCTATTTGAGAGAAAACTTAATGTAATTACTCATTGTACCTAAATTACAATAATAATACAACTATAGTTTAAAAGAAATAAGTGTAGCAATGTTATCTTGAAACTTCTTTAACTCTCAAATGTCCTAAAAATGTTTAAAATTGTTCACTTAGTACATAACAAATAAAATTTACCCTTCATGTGTAGGTACATATTCGTTTCCGGGCAGTAATTTACTTGTGTCGGCCGGTATGTTTCAATTACGGAGGCAGCTCGCCGGACGTCATTATTTCCTGTACGCTGGACGGTGCTATCTTTTAGCGGGCGTTCCCTTCTGATTTCAGATTTCTAAACTGTAGGAGGGATCATCAAAGGCTCTTTTTCTATAATAAGGGAAATAAAAATACACAGGTACCATATAAAGAAATTGCAGAGTAGGCTAAAAATAAGCATAACATAAAATATATACAAATAGTTTTGATAAACTGAAAAACAACTTCCTGTTTTAATATTTTTCGTCTCGATTATTACTCTTAATGATTTTTCAGAACAATCGTTAGGTATTAAATTACCGCGCTATTCTTACAGAAATATTGACTAAAACATAATTTAGTTCATCAGAAGTAAATTAATTGTAATTGTTATATAAAAATAAATGAACATCGAATTAAATTAGTGAGGTGAGAATTAAATTACTTTATTTATAAATTTATTGTTGTATAAATTTATTGTTGTGTAAAGAACAATAATAGCAAAACAGCAACGAACATTTAAACAGATTTTAATACGTAGTGCATCGAACTCATGTTATAGGTACGGAGTCGTTAATAATTCCCGGGATCTTCTCCGAACCAGAAACTCCTCTGTAACCACATATCTCCACTGAGAATTAACATAAATGTAAACAAACTTACCGTTAAAGCATAGTATGTTAATTTATAGACGTTCGTGGAGGTTCGGTTTGCATGGCAGGTAACGTCTGATTTTTCAAAATTGTTCTGACATATTAAATTAATTACCACTTTTTTCATTGTGAAGAATTAAATTCCCGTCTACCTATCTAATAATATGTACGGATGAACATATAACCTCCTCCTTAGTACCTCCTCCTAAGTAGTGTTTTTTTATGATCGATGTAACAAACGAGCATGCAGTCCACCTAATTTGCAAGCAATCCCAGATAAGATCAAGGTCCTACCGGAGGTTGACCAAAGCAGTACTTAACACTGCTGTTATAGAGCAGAAATAGGTATGGCGGTAATGCCGCTGGAGTCGAACTACATACAGTTCTACCACC
>DWPV01006428.1:0-11536 GCA_018251915.1 Urbanus proteus proteus
AAACTGATGAAAATACGTTGATTGGGGGTTACAACAACCCCACCTCCGCTTTTACGAAGGATGTCGTAGGAGGCGACTAAGAGACAAAATGCTGGAGATGGGCAAGGGAATCACAGATGCTTTGCCACTCCTGAGGGCTAAGACAGTAGTCACGTATTTAAGTCTACTGGCATCCATACACTTCTAACGTGACGGTGGTAGCTTACCATACGTACCATGTGTATTTTGGCAAAGGGAGATCTCCCACCAGGCTAGGTGATTACGCCTGGGAAGCGGCCGTGCTCCGACAGTCTTAGTATATAAGCTCTGTTATATATGCAAAATGTTGAGAAATCTTTGATAGCGTGATTCAGACATACTAGTGGCGCCATCTCTTGACGAGTTGCGGGAAGACGCCACAGTACCATCCATTATGCCACCTTTTATCTCTATATATTTAATTCAATCTTATTTAGAGAACGACCTACAAATGTATCAATCGCTTACACATAACATTCCAAACCAAATAACTCCATGTGTCCAATGTCCATATCATATCTAGACCATATTTGCAGGTAAATTGGCTGGGACCCAAAAGTCACTATAACGGAATACACAAAGGTCTACAACATAACACTAATAGCTTAGCTGGTTTAATTTATAGGCCGACCTTTGAGGGAGGCTACTCACTTAACTGGGCTGATTCGGTGTGATCTATATCTATACAAATAAATAAAATGGAAGTGTCTGTTTGTGATTTCAAAATAACAATATTTTACTCAATGCATATGAAAGTATACATGATAACTAAAATGAAAATGCAATTACAAAAATGTTTGTCTGTCTGTCTGTCGGTTTGTCTGTCGGTTTGTCTGTCTATCAATCTGTTTGGCTGAGGTAATCTTCTAAAAGGCTGGACCGAATTGATGAGACTTTCAATGGAAGATAGCTGAAGTTCTAAGACGTAACATAGGCCACTTTAATTATTGAAAAATCCCGCCGTCGCAGTAGAGCGACTTTTTACTTTTTAAACGCGCGTGAAACCGCAGGGTTCAGCTAGTATATAATATACGTCAAATAATTCGTTAGTAAGTGGATATAATGAAACACTATAAGTTACTTTGTACGTACAGTGAAATAGAGATGTATATTTTACAATGGATACAATTGTTATAGTAGAAACATTTTATAGTGAGTATATACGAGTATTTTTCTATCCATCCACCAGTCGCACGTCGTCGTAGGACGAAGGCCCACTCAAGTGGTTATTTTGGTAATAGTTACCGTGCTTGGCATGGGCGTTAGTGACCGCAATGGGAATTGATTTTACACAGGATGCTGCTGACCATTTCCTGGATTTTTTCCTCAATCATCTTCTACGACATTAACGGGAAAAGAGGGAGTGGTTCTGTACGAGGAAGAGTCGTTAATACTTATACGGTCGATATATATATTGTCGATATCAAACAGATATATTTTGGCCCATATATGTATGTACAAGCAGCGCCTCTAGCGGAATGTATAGTAACTAAAATTTTACTATGGATGAAGTGAATCGAGTTCTCGACATGAAACGACTGCTCGTTGAAAAATTGTATTAACTTGTTTTTAGTTTTATGTTCATATTTATAAGTATGATACAGAAACGGTATTTCTAATTTACACCGTGAAAATGAGGTGAGACCCTCATCCGACCAGCATTTTCAATTAGTCCGATATTTAGTTTGTGGCCGCATTAATTTCGAATCGCTATTCGCTAAGTAAATATTGTAATTTTGACGCCGTAGTTTACAACGTAATTTTGGTTTTATTGGCTCGGATTAGGGGTAAAATTTTCCTCAAAATAACGAAATCATAGGGCCTTTGGAATTTATTAACATATTATGAATAACTTTTGTGAATTTGAAACTGACGAATCATTTCTGTTTGAAAAGAAGATTGGTTTAATATTTATACAGGACTTAATAAAATAAAATAGTTGATTGTTTTGATTGTTTAATAAGTATGTATTAATTAAGGAAAAACTGTACACATTTAACATCGTTATTCATAACTGTTCTGAGTATGCATACTTATATCTACTTAATATGGGTATCTTATAAGATCATAATATTTCTTTTATCTTTCAAGCTCATGATTAAACAATGGCATGGTTTAATTATCTGTATCTTGTCAAATAACCCAATTAATTTTAAATAGGATGTAATTGTCAAATAACCCAATTAATTTTAAATAGGATGAAAATTTAAGGCATAGGTACATGGTCAGCAGTGGCCACTTGATGTCAAGTAGACTGCATGTCCGTTTAATTCAATTTCATTAAAAAAAAGATGGCTCTCAAGTAAACTATCGTATGTCTAAAAAGTCAACTTTAAGAGACCAGTTCAAATATATTTTCATGCAACATACCTTCAATATTAAACTTTATAAAATATTTTTTAACTTTAATAATGTTTTTCTATTTGGCTTATATGTAAAGATAAAAAACAATTTATTAATAGTTTGAATTTTTTTTAACTGCTCTCCTGTAAAATTGACTTTTTGGACATACGATAGTTTACTTGGGAGCCATCGAAATGTAACCACTGTAACTCGGATAAATAACTTTATTTATCCGAGTTACAGTTTTTTGTTAGGAATGATAGATCTACCTACTTAGGTAGATCTATCATTCCTAACAAAAAATGAAGCCAAGAAAGTAGCGTAGTTTTTTGGCTTCACTCAAATACAAGGCGGTGAGTCATCTACTTATATTTATCTGAGACTTTAATAATGTATTTTTCTATTTACCTTATATGTAAAAAAACTCTTTAAACTGCTCTCCTGTAAAATTGACTTTTTAGACATACGATAGTTTACTTGGGAGCCATCAAAATGTAAGCACTGTAAAAACACATAGATGTAGGACCCTACTAAAATTGAACAATAGTTTACCATTAGGTATAGACAACGTACCTTAAGTGTCAAAACAATTCATTCCACATCATTCCCTTGTCAAACTTGTCATAACTCCTGGTAAGCGCTTCACCTCTGAACTTCATCCTAATCTATATTTAAACAGGTCTGGATAACATACGAGTAGACATAGGAGGGTTGGTCTTCGCTAGTATGTTTAAATCCCAGCCACACTCGATTTTCAGAAGTTACTAGCTGATCCCCGCGGTTTCATCCGCGTTAAAAGAGTAAAAAGAATTCATATCAAAACTTAAGTAATAATCCGCTCTTTTGAGACGTGCGCGCTAATGCTTTTTTCCGAAATTAAAGTAGTTAGTATGTATTAAAGTAGCCTTTGTTACGCCTTAGCCCTTTAGCTATCTCCCAGTAAATGTCCCGTCAAAATGGGTCCAGCCGTTTGGAAGATTACCTCAGTCAATCAGACAGACATTTTTTCAAATTTTATTTTCGTTATAGGTATCTTGTATACTTATGTGCATTGAGTAGGTAAAAAGTTATTTCGAAATCACAAACAGACACTTCAATTTTATTTATTTGTATAGATGTGCATGTTACATATTAAAAATCACTTAGACACGAACGGTAAAGAAAAGCAGGAGGGAATGTATAAGCTTAAGATTATAAAGAACTCTTAGGCTTGTAGTTTTCTTTAATCAATACAAGAAGTGATAATGATTTCTGTGGTGGTCAATTTAATTCCAAATATTTAAATGATTAAAAAAAATGATTTGTTTGACGATTTCTACATAATGAATTTTGATTTCTGTTCTTGGTCTGGGCGTTTGTGTATCCATAGCACAAGATAGACGAAAATCGAAGTTGGGACTATGAGTGTAAATTCTTAAACCAGCGGTGTCTGTTTAAAACACTTAGGGTACCACAAAAATACACAAACTCACTTATAAATAGTTCCAAAACTCTCTCTGTTTGATAGTCAAATATTCCTATATCATTCACCTGTCGAAAACGTCATGCCCCTGGCGTAAGTTACTGCCAAGAGATATGACACTTCAGAAGTTCTTCGTAATCTACATTTAAAGTTCGCTTCATACATAGGGGCGTTATACTTGGCATCTTTGTGGTTTCTTTCGGTATTGTACACACGGACGTTTAGTTGATTAACAATTTAACAATATTATATACTACTAGCTGATCCCCGCGGTTTCATCCGCGTTTAGCAAGTAAAAAAGAATACATATTTAAACATAAATGTCATCCCGTTCTCCCGCGACTGTGCGCGCGTGCGCGTGGAGCACGCGCCAATGGATTTTTCAAAAATTGAAGAGAGACAGACAGACAAAAAAAATTGCATTTTCGTCATAGGTATTGTGTATACTTTCATATGCATTGAGTAAAAAATTATTTTATGAAATCACAAACAGGCACTTAAATTTTATTTATTTGTATAAATTGGAATTTTGAATGCGAATTAAATGCGTTCCATTTACAATGAGATAAATTCTGTACTATGCTGCTATTGGTAGTGTGAAAGGTACGTTTGGCGCCGTAAGTACCTTACCAATTGAACTATAGGTACCGGTTATTTCAATTTTTAAACATAAAGACGTTAATCGCTCTCTGTAAGACAAGACATATAATGGACGGCGCTAATTGGAATTGACCGTAACCCGCCCGTCTACCCCTTAGGTAACTTGTAACAGTATGGGTTACTGAGAATTAATACCCGAAAGTACGGATTTGGGTCGGTACGAATATTTTACATGCGAGTGTTTGGGAACTTTTACGAACTCAATCTGCAAAGTCCCGAGGTTTGGAAACTTATTCCTATATATTTAGGATTAACTGGGGTTTGGCTCAAACTGTTATTTATATGTATTTAAATAAACTTAGAAATATGTAAACAACAGTAGGTATGTCGTTAGAGTATTTTCAGTGGTACATTAATAATTTTCACGTTATTTATCTATGTTAAACCTTTGTCGGGTTCTTACATAGATAGGTAGCAACTTTATTTCGCCTTAATATAAGTGAATGACAGTACCATTACAGTATTCAAACATGCAGTGAAGTACTCATAAAATGTTTTCGAGTTATCTTGTAAGCCAATAAAAGATTTTACAGTGCGAAGTAATCTTTATTTAGCAAAGACATCATTACGCGAAAAATATGTTTTTCTGCTCGTTAGGCTGTTTGCGGAAGCATAGCCAATTATTTTAAAGGGAAGATAAACATAATAATAACGATTTTATGTAACAATCTCAGTGTAAATAAATTTTAATTACTTTGTGGTAAAAAGCCCATACAGTTACGTTTGATCGGGTGGAGACCACGTTTAGGCAAAAGCAGCACGGTTCGCCCCCCTACCGGATGGACTGATGACCTGAAGAAGACCGCGGGAAACCGCTGGATTCAAAAGGCACAGGACCAGGATCGGCGCCATGTAGGGAAGGCCTATGTCCAGCAGTGGACCTCAAAAGGCTGATGGATGGATGGACAGTTACGTTGTAGAAGTCTTTGTAATATATTTTTTCTTATTTTTGACCTTTACGCGGCTATACCAATAAGCCCGTCGGTATAATTGACGACAGAACGTTCACCATTCCGAACTGATGAGCAAGGGGTCCCGAGTCTGATTGATGAATTTAGATTTCTGTTCTCAATTTGGGTGTTTGTAAATTCGTCTTTTTGTGTGAACGACACGGGATAAAAATTCTGCTATGGGACTACGAGTGTAGAAAGCATCTAGGTGTTTTGCGTCTTAAATGCAAAACAAAACAAACACAAAACAAAAAACATGCTGTAATACCTATACAATCAAATCAAATATCCAGTCAAACATCACGACAAAAAGTGAATTAACTCAAGTGCATTAACCTGTCTGAAGTACGGTGTTTTCACAGGGTGTTTTATTATCAAAGAAATTATAAATTATGACACAAAAGAGATTTATTGCTTTTAATTTTTATGTTAATAATGTGCTCAGCTGATGGAGTAGTAACATGTTGTCTAGACTTCATATTTTTATGGCTTTTCTTACGATACGATAAAACCTGATGCTTTATAGCGAATGTGTATCT
Source organism: Urbanus proteus proteus (assembly GCA_018251915.1). Lineage (NCBI taxonomy): Eukaryota > Metazoa > Arthropoda > Insecta > Lepidoptera > Hesperiidae > Urbanus > Urbanus proteus. The sequence goes on from DWPV01006428.1 coordinate 5,973, forward strand.
ATACTTGGTTTACTCTTGTATGTCTGTAGGTATATATAACATCCATACATCCATCCGTCCAAAAGCCTTTTGAGGCCCACTGCTCCCGCAGTTAAGGGAGGCCCAAGTCCACATGGTGCTACTCAATGTGCCATTTTTATAAGTATAGATCTTTAGTCACTTCGTATGAAAATTCTTAAGTGGCTAAAAGGGTAACAACCCCGATATTGAGGTAAACATCTTAATGAAATTTAAATGCTGTGTAATTTCATTACTGCTTTAATTCTATGAATTAGCATAACACTTGGAAAAATTAACTTGTCCCTGTCACTGGAATTTTCGTGAATGATATTTTGCGAGATTCTTAGAAATTCAAGGAACTTCTTTGAAAATGCTTTATTTAATTTATTACCAACGCTTTTATTGTAGCTGTCATAATAAGTAGGTCAGTAAATAAGGCGTTTTAATGTTATTGAAAATACACCGTATTTCTAAGAAGTGGCTTACAGCTACTTATGAATTTATTAGAGGAATATTTATATATTAAATTTTAGGAATGGTTACCTACTGATTACATTTTTCATTTCATTTTTGTAACCGATTTACGATTGTAAAAAAAATACATTTGTGCATACTAATTACAAATACAGTGGAGCGTCGATTATCCGAACGTCGCTCAACCGAACGACCGCTTATCCGAACATAGTACGCGCGGGTCAATGCCCCCACCTCTCACCACCGCCCGCCCGCGCGTCAGTTTTCGCACACTTGTCGCGACTTGTTCACTTCGTTATTGTACGTCCTAGTAACTGCTAGTCGATAAACAAAATTTTTCCGCGTGAAAGTAAACTCTTTCTTTGAAATGCCTAAACGTAAGCGTGTTGTCCTTTCTATGAAAGATAAATACGAGATTAATAAACGATTGGAAGAAGGCGAATCTGCAACCAAGTTATCTATTGAATACAAAGTTGGTAAGTCTACCATTACGGATATAAAAAAAAAAACAAAAGACGAGCATAAGTAACTTTATATCCCAGCTCGATTCTTCTGACGGATCCTCGAGTCGTAAAACGATGAAGCTTGCCTCAAACACGAATTTAGATGATGCTGTATTTAAGTGGTTTACTCAAAAAAGATGCCAAGGAGAACCTATTTCTGGCCCAATACTGTGTGAAAAAGCAGTTCAATTTAACGAAAAACTAGGAGGGACGTCTAATTTTCAAGCGAGCACAGGCTGGTTAAAACGATTTAAGTCAAGACATGGCATTCGTGAGCTTCAAATAGAAGGAGAAAAACTATCTGCTGATTCATCAGCAGCTGAATCATTCAGAATCAAACTAAGGGATATACTGAACCAAGAAAATTACGCTCTGGAAAACGTTTACAATGCAGACGAAACTGGGCTTAATTGGAAAGCTTTGCCGCGAAAAACTCTTGCTTCACGTCGTGAATTAGCAGCACCTGGTCCTAAAATAAGCAAGGATCGTATCACTGCCTTAGCATGCGCTAATGCTACTGGCAGCCACCGACTGCCCATGCTTGTAATTGGTAAAAGTAAGAAACCACGTTGTTTCAAGCACGTTAATATGTCTGCCATGCCTATCGTTTATACTTCGCAAAAGAGTGCTTTGATGGATAGTACAATTTTCGTGGAATGGTTTGTAGAAACTTTTATACCCTCTGTAAAAGCCCACCAATTGAAAAATGGTAAAAGAGAGAAAACATTATTGCTTCTTGATAACGCCCCAACTCATCCATCAATGTGACATCCTAAATGAAAAAGATGAGTTTGTAAAAGTCATGTTTCTTCCACCTAACGTGACTTCATTATTACAGCCCATGGATCAAGGCGTTATTGAGACTTTCAAACGGTATTATAGAAAAGAATTGTTACGTAAGTTACTTTTAGAAAAAGAAGAGGATGGAGAAGAAAGCCTGATAAGAAATCATAAAAAGATTGATTTAAAAGACTCGTCCTATATGATCGGAGCAGCATGGGACAGTGTAAAAGAACAGAACTTGAAAAAAGCGTGGAATAAAGTTTTGGATATAGAGGGAGATCCTCAAATTGGATGTGTAAATGAGAAACACGAAGATGTATCTGAAATGATAGATATGCTAAAAAATCTCGATTGCCACGAATGTGATGAAGAACAGGTACAAGAATGGATGGATATCGACGATGAAGATCCCGGGTACCAAATTATGCAGGATAGCGAAATTTTAGACCTCATGACTAATAAGGATGACGCCACCACTAGCACCACATCAACTGCAAGTTCAGATAATGAAGATGAAAACATAGTTAGTGCTTCTGAAGCGTTTACTTGCTTAGATATTGCCTTGCGCTGGTTTGAAACACAGGCCGAGAGCGACCAGTATCAAATATCTGTTCTCAAAAAAGTACGTGATCTAGCCTCTCGTAAGCGGGTAGGCTTGCTTCGGCAGACGAAGATTCAAGATTTTTTTAAGCGTTAATTTTAATTAGTAAACACTAGTTTGACTACAAGATTGTCTGCACTTTTTTTTGTTTATTTCCTATTTGTCATTAAAGATATTCATAAATGTAAATTATATGGTTTTCATTTAACTGTACGTAAATTTGTATGACTAAATCAATATATATGTACATTAGTTCGATTATCCGAAAATACCGGTTTTCCGAACACCCACGTCCCCCAATTAGTTCGGATAATCGACGCTCTACTGTATTGTCGTTTCTATTTAAGTGACAGTCTTGAGTGTGAGTTTTTGTTTGAAACTCAGATAAATAAAATAGGAAGATTACTCACCGCCTTATATTTCAGCGAGGCCACAAACCAAGCCGTTTTTCGTGTATTTTATTTACACGAAATTAGGTGCACACTAACACAAAAACCACACTGGTTTTTGACATTACCTCTTTGTCGGTTGTGATGGGTCGGATTATATGTCATTTCCTAATCTCGTAATTAATAGGTAAAAATGCCATCATGTACAATAAAATGGTGCAAAAACAGTACTTCGACAAAGAATAAGTCCGGAGGCATGACGTTTCATTTGTAAGTGAATATTAAACTATGTTTTTTCATATTTTACAAAGACGAAAATCGGTTATCAAAATTTGACATAATACGAAAGTGTTGCCAGTACCCCCTTATTTTGAATTCCTCGGAAATGTGGGTAAATTACTTTTAAGTGAAGTAACGTCTTGGATATTATTATTAAAGTAATAATTGTTTGATTTAAAATTTAAGGGGGTCGGTGTTACATATTACATAAATATTTGTTTATTTAATTTTCGTAATACCTGCACGTTTTATTTAATCCCTTCTTCCTTGCTACTTTAAATACCTACTGGACAACTGATTTTTAACATTTAAAATTGTTTGTAAAAAGATTATTAAAATAAAAATTACTATTAGTGGCTGCGTAAAGTTCCTATAGTATTTTCACATTTTAGGGATATTAAAAAAACATATGGCAACATTTTCTTGTACACTCACATAACACTTTTATAATCCGACCGATTTAAAAATGGCTTCAATTTTTATTAGAAATGATAGATCTACCTATTTTATTCATCCGAGGTGTGAACAGAAGACTGCTGCAGTGATAGCCTGGTTGATACTTGGCCTCTCAATCGGGGGGTCCGAGGTTCAAATCCCAGATGATTTATGTGCGTATTAAATATTAGTATTCACTTGCTTTAACGGTGAAGGAAAACATCGTGAGGAAACCGGCACACTTAAGAGTTCCTAAAAGTTTTCAAAAGGTGTGTGAAGTCTACCAATTCGCAATTGGCCAGCGCGCTGGACTAAGGCCTAAATCACTCTCACTATAAGAGGAGACCCATGCCCAGCAGTGGGACAATAATGGGTTGATGATGATGTATACAGTGGTACCCCTGGAACTAAACGAAGGGACCTTCCTAAAATCGTATTTAGCCTTTTCTTAGTATTTAACTTGGTATTTTTCTTTCTTTTTTTTCTAAAAGAAGGGTGAAGGGAATAGAATGAAAGGAAGGGCTGTATTTTTTCTCATTGAATAAAGAAAGGGGTTCCGTCAAAATTTTCGCTGGTCAGAAGACGCCACCAAAATTTTCGATTTTGATTTTGAAAAAAGTTTGAGAACCGCTGACCTTGATTGTCCTACTGCTGGGCACTCTTAAAGGGGTTAATTGTCTCCGTCAGCGATACTATTTGTCTCGCCACTACACGTCTGTTCCGGCCGACGGTCTAACAACAACTGACTCGTAGTTACACCGCACTACAGCTCTAGAGATGTATCCGTTATTGTATGTATCCGTTACTAAGTAACGGCTTCGCCATCGAGTACCGAGTAACGAAACGTTATTCACGAATGCATTTCGTTACTCGCATCGCATTTTTTGCGTATCGTGTTGCGAGAATACGACTCGATAAGTTACTCTATGCTATGTTATGAGGTATCAAAAGTAGCGAGTAACGATACGATACCGTATCGAATCTACAATAGTAACGAGTTCTAAATGTTATAGTAACGAATACATACGGTTACGCTTTCTTTCGTTACTGTCACACCTCTACACGGCACTCGCCTAATAGCAGTTGTAAAATATTTTATGTCATAATATAAAAAAGTCTAATGTATTGTATAATAATGATAATTAAAATTGTGATAAGTAATAATAATTATTGTATAGGTCATTTTATTCACTTTTGCCATATATGTGTAATTCATTTGACGACCCGCGTGGCGGACGTTACCATACCGGTCAGACGCGCAAGGGGTTCCGGGTTCGATTCCCGGCCAGACAGCCATGTAAATGATGAATTTAGATTTCTGTTCTGGGTCTGGGTGTATTCGTGTATGTGTGTGTCCATGGCACCAACGACACGAGAAAATCCTACTGTGGGGGCTATGAGTGTAGAAAGCGTTTCATTTATATTATTTTAAAATCAAAGGGTGTACAACAAGACAAACTACATTTTAACTGCATTTAAACTACAAAATGCAGTTACCATGCAATGCGAATGCAGTTTGCACAACCATACCGAAGAAACAACTACTATCTATTATAATAATCTCAGATAAATAACATAGGTCACTCACCTCCTTGTATTTGAGTGAAGCCAAAAACTACGCTACTTTAATGTATTTATACGCACACACACAAAACTAGCGTGGTTTCTTGTCAGTTCCTTTAGTTTATTTACGCTCACATTATCACTTTTATAACCCGACCATTTTAAAAATGGCTACATTTTTTGTTACGAGTGATCTACCTACTTTATTTATCTGAGATAATAATGTTAATATAAGTTTGTCTTGTAAGTGAAATTTATGTATGTATGTATGTATGTATCCGGGCTGTTATTCTGATTGCATTTGATGTAAGAATGTATTTCTGTAATTATTGTATAAGGCATCTTTGTTTTAATGTAAATAAATAAATGATTTAAAATCACTGGTATTGTTTTACTTAAATACTACATTACGATACGGGTGATCTAAGTTGCCTATTACGGCACGGCGTGAAGTTAGCGCCGCGCTAAACGCCGTGCATAATAGGCAACTTAGATCACTAGTATCGTATTTTATTTTATAGTACGCGTGACATAAGT
>DWPV01006429.1:0-11536 GCA_018251915.1 Urbanus proteus proteus
GGAGATACGCACAGATACGCTTACACGAAGCGTCCCAAATGAAGCCTGGGGCAGCGATTTATGTAAGCTAGATCGTAGCTATAGAATTCCAATTTAATCTTTGGTTGATTACAGATTCTCATAGGCGGCTACCATTTATCTGATGGCCATGCTCGTTACGATACTTCCATTAAAAACGGAACATAAATACATATTTCAAAAAACCTGGTATGTTCAAAGTCCTTGTTCAAGGTATGTTCAAAGTTCCAAGTCGCTTCACCTTATTAATTTTGACAGGTACAGCGGCAACCTTCGACCATCTACAGATTTCATCATTTACTGCTTTTGTTCAAAAGTGACTGGCTAAGCTTTTGAATACATCTTAGAAGTAAAGGACACGTCTTGACATCGAAGAAACTATGCCGTCAGTTTAATAGCTCCATAAATATGCTTTGAAGAAACATAGATGAAATAATATACCTACAACATTCTTCATTAACAAGTAATTAATAATATGAAAAAATTAAGAAATTGGTAACCACGCAGCTTTCAATTACCTAATTTATGAAAATAAGCTACGGCGGTCCAGTCATCGGTTGGATGGGTGACCGGGTGAGTAAACGCTGTACGCTTCTGTGCTTTATAAGCTATGCAGCCCTTGGATTAAGTACTATCATTAGAGAACAACTTTCAACCTGGAAGGCGCTAGGCACTTTGAAAACATTTCTTAACGATTAACATTAATCCACCAATCAGAGTTAGCACTATTCTAGTCTCCGCAGTTGTGGGGGAGGACGCGTGCAAAGCAATTAGACACAAACAGCGTTTTAGTCAAGTATGTTTATGGCAGAACGAGACGTATTTAACAAATGACGATCGTAAAACGTAGCTTTATCATTAACTGTAAACAGTTAAAGCTGTTTTCTAGAAATAGGAACTATGTATGCCGTGCTATTACTCGCATAATATCGACGTGGTGTGACAACGATCGCGCTACGAGAATCTGCATGGAAATGTGCGGCAACCCCCATTTACATAGCTATAGCCTTCTCTTCAAGGATATCGCCTCACAATCGGTTGAAATCCTACATAAAATGTGATTTCAGAATATGGTAGCAGCTATTACAATGTAAAGATTGTTTTGAATGGAACGAATTTTCTCTCGGCTAAGATTGATATAATGATCGCTTTTTGATTTTTTTCTTAGTGTTCCCTGTGTATAATATCGTTGTAGGTAGTTGTGAACGTGCCACGTAAATTGTCTAAACGCAAACGTCTGTTACTGTAAACTTCAAGAGTTTATGTAAAAACCTTATTTTATTTGAAATTATACAGTCTCAATAAAGGAGCAAGGAAAGTAAGCGACAAAAGAAGCAGTCTTTGTGAGAGGACAACGTTGCCACTGCAAAAATTCATCAAAGCCTTAAAAGCATTCCAGTTTGTTGCTGTAAAAATAAAAACCTCATTATGTCTGGAATTATACGCAGTCGTTTGAAAAACCATCACGTTTTTCTGAAATATAATTTCAACGGCGTTTTAAAACTTTCAGTCAAGAATTTTCACACCGATTTACCTTTTGTTAAAAAAATAATGAATGAGACTCAATATTTTTTATAAATACGAGAATCAGATAAAGTGAAATCCCAGGAAGAAATAGCAAAAGTATAGCACAATCGGAGATAAAAGAGATTTATATATAAACATTCCAGTCGATTAACCAATTACTTAACTAGATGGCTTCGGGCATTTCGCTTCATTTGTCTGATGAACCGAACCGTTGGCAGTTTGAGCGGAATTGTTTCTTTTTGCCACTTTTCTATTGCGGACAGAATAAATATCTATAGGTCGGGATTGATTAGGGTCTAAGAATTCAATAAGCTCCAGGAGTTAGAAAACCGATAGTTAGGAAACCAATGAGTAGACTAACGAAGTGTTTTAGTCATAAATCAGGTGTTTCTTTTTCTTATTGTGTGTTAATAAATATATTTTATTTGGGAAACTCAACTACTTATTTATACTTAGGGCTCTCCGCATCGTTCCACTACACGTATCACCAATATCGCTATGAAATACATACATACATGGCATATAATAACCTACATACATGGACATATAGGTACCCTGGTAAGTATGTAACAAATCTATATTATAGTCAATCCGTACGCAGAGACTGATACAAAAAGTTTTAGACTTTATTTTCGATAGCGTTCTATGATCGAAGCATTATTAATAATGTATGTAAAACAATAAAAATTACAAAAACACCTTATACAACAACTAGGGTTAGTTACAGTTGCGTAACTAGTAGAATCGAATGTTGTATAACGTTAGCAATTCGTCGCTCTAGTTGCAAGGAGGATATTAGTACAGTTCAGGCCCCAGATCATTCAATTGAGCGTCATCGTCTCAATAGAGCTGACCGCGCGGATAAAGACGTTATGGCACTTCCGATCGTGGTCTGCAGCCCTCTGTTACGTACCTACCTACTCGTTGATCAATCATCCAGTTACGTTAAATTGCGTAACAGTTTTGCTCTACTCGCCTAGAGAAGTATGTACCTAGACTATCTAGCTATAGTTTTATCGGAACCGTAACGTAACATAACGGTCCGTAACGATGATCCGAAATCCGAGAGATATGATCGAGAAGAACGAAAATGATGACATACTTAGCTCTCAGAATTTCCAATCTGAAGTAGCCGGAATGTCACATCATACGTGGGTCAAATCCATCACTTAAGGAAAGAATACGATCTCTCCACCAGGTGGACTGATGACTTAAAAAAGTTGTAGAACTGATTGTTGATGATCTCCGGCGGTATTAAAGTCGGACAGTGAAATGAAATGAAATATCTTTATTTTGCATAGGCCTACGAAGCCCTTACAAATTGTCATTTACAATATCTTTTCTTATTCTACAATCGGATCGGAACGCGACCTCAACTGAGAAGACCCGGCACGAAACTCAGCGGATGTCTTTTTTGTCCTTATTTTTTTATCATCAGTAGACAGAATATAAAGCATAATCAGTATCATCACACAATGTTTGTCAAACAACGGCTTAATAACATTTGTTACTATATAATTTTCTTATCCAGATTAGATGAATAAAACGAAAAGTTATTCACGAAACAGTACCTACAATACCTAACTTGAAAGTCAATTCTTCCAAGGCTAGAAAAGTCATTAAGTAATTAAGCGAAGTCGATAACGTTGGAACGACAAACGAAATGGTTTAAAATTGTTTCATTTCTACAGCCGATAAAGTACAAAATGAGATCTCGATGAAAGCTCGTTAGGCTAACGATATTTATTGTGAGTAAACAAAGATGGCCGTTTAGGGATGGCGCTACATTTCTTTTGCGAAGCCAGGATTAAACTGTATGATTGTTGGGCATTCAGGCATCAGTTAATATTAGCGAAACGTTTTGTACAGTGGATTTCTACCGTTTCAAATGGCCAAAGAGGACAGGTGGAAATACGAAAACCAACTATCCTTAAATCAACTGTCACTTCTCTCCTTGGCTCAACGGCTGGCAATTATGATTTCAAAATAAAATTTTTTTACTCAACGCATATGAAAGTATACACGATACCTATAACGAAAATGCAATTTAAAAAGAAAAGTCTGTCTGTATGGCTGAGGTAATCTTCTAAACGGCTGGACCGATTATGACGGGACTTTAGAACAAAGTTGATTGTCTAAGGCGTAACATAGGCTTTAATTTTGGAAAAAAGCATTGGCGCGGATGAGTATTGGATTTTACCCTGCAATTATATGCTTATAGGTACTAGATACTTACTCCAAAGCTCTATCCATCAGAAATTTTGTTATGCGAAAGAAGCTATATTTTAATTCAATCTCAAACTATTCTAGATCTTGGAATATAATAAGACTGTAAATTTTACTTTGCCATAACCCTACTCCCGACGATTAATATTGACTTTCATATTGTCCTTTGAAAGCGACTTCAATCGTCTTCAATTACTAGGCATCTGTTAATATTTATCGTTCTGTGTATTTATAGCATGTTCAAATAGGGCCTAATTACTAAAGTATTGATAAGTACTTTTCTACATACTTAATTTCTCTTTACTCAATTGGTACCTATGCCTACCGTCGTACCTATGTTTTACTCGAATTTGCTAAAATACCAACTTTATACAATTTAGAGGATCTATTTATACCCAGAAATATCTGGTTTTATTTTATATAGATTTAAGTAGATATCATGATTATTTAATACAAAGATAGGCAAAGACAACAAATCTGTACCTATCTACTCGTAGTTTTCTATCTTATGGTTTGTCGACCAATTTTTTAGTTTCTGATGACAAGTTTTTGGTTATTTTTTTATGAAAAATGTATTGACCAACACTCCTATAATACACACTGTTTCTTATTCAAATATAGCAATTTTATGAAACAAATAAAAAATATAAAGGGCAGTTCTATTTTGAACACGTCTGTCTATTAGGGTTGATAGACATGTTGAAAAAACAAATCCGGATAATTTTTTTATTGATGATAAATCTTTTGAAAACTGGAATTAAACTTTTAGAAAATCGGACTTTTAGAAAAACATTATTACATATGTACTTAATGTTAACTTAATATTAAAGGCAAGACGGATTCTTTCCTCTGCGAATAAATTACCCATGTCATTGAAAATGCGGTCTTCATAAATATTGGATGTAGAGACACTTATACATAATTTAAAAAAAATGCTTTAGGTAAGTAGGTACCTAAAGTATTAAAGGTAAATTCCGTGAAAACCGACCAATCCTTACCAGATAATCCGTTTTCCTAATACCTATTTTAAACCGCGGACAGACGTGACAAAACCCCTCGTTTTTGTTGTCTCTGGCAACCCTGCCCCATCCTTCTGGAGCGAAGTTTATCCGCGCGCACCGAGCGTCTTCCAATTGATTGGTCAAGCTTCCTTTTGTAACCCGTTTATCTCCGTACTACATAATAGCTACGGCCTTTACAGCTGTCGGCGTGTAGGGTCCTTGTCACACTTCATCACCTCCGTATGAACCACTCAGGCTCGTAATACGTCAATAGACTCGAATAATTGAGCTTGACCCTCATTGATTTAATATGGACTTAGAAAAAAATGCTATGCTTTATTTTTGGGTCTCTCCCTAGCTACTTTAGATGTATGTATGAGCTAACGATAGGCAGGCGGGCTACCTGATGGAAAGTAGCCACCGTCGCCTATGGATATTTGCAACACCAGAGTCGCCAATGCAACAGCTTGTGTGCTTGTTAGTTGTTACATTCTACAAACAGAATACTGTATTTAGCACAGCTGCTTTGGCAGAACTGAGTGTGCCGACCCCCAACAAAACTATACATACCTACGCTCCTGAATTTTACTACCCCTCATTTGGATTAATGTTTTATCACGCAATTTTTAATCAGTAACATCGACACTTCTATATTAATGTTGTAGCCACGATTTTCCAATATTGGAACAAGTGGTGGCTTAACAGATTTCATATTAGTAAATAGATACGTTGGTACCTACCGTCGTACCTACGTAATTAATTGTAGCTACGAAAGATTTTTAGAAAGTATAACGGGAATAAACTCATTGCAAATATACTTATTAAAACGTAAGTGACAGACGTAATTAAATATTTTGTATGAAATATTGTTTCCCCCAATTTTCTTTGAGACATGCTAAGCATTTTATATTTAGAAAAAGGTTTTTCTGTGCGAAACACCACTTCAGTGTAAGGCCGGGAAACTGCCCACTTAAGTACAGCAAACTCAGAGAGCTTAGTGCATTGTAGCTGAGAATAACTTGAGACTTGTAGACAAGTTTTTTTTAACTCTATTTTTTAACTGCTTTTATGTTGTACACTATTTTATGTAATTATGATTGTGTTTAGATTGTTTGGTTTGTAGGTATATGATGCGTAAAGTCTTAATAACTATTTACCAGCTTAAGGATACGTTTCAACAGGGAATGGCATGATTTGCTAGGTCAATCAATATTTTTTCCAGGATGTTTAGAAATTTGATTAGAACTTGTAAAAGAAGTATCTCTTCAACTATGAAATCGACATGGCCGTGGCATATTGCCGGCAAAGACAGCGAAACATTACTTCACGAGAAGACTTGTACTCAGCTATATGACGCATTATTGTTGGAGTCTTCAATAAGAGCAGCTCTCATGGAAATTATAAAACATGCACAAAAATCCTGTACCTAAACATATTGTAATTGATATGATATATTTACATTAAGAACAGTGATAGCATAATGGTTGAAATTTGGCCTCTCAATCGGGAGGTCCGAGGTTCAAATCCCAATCACGCACTTCTGATATATTTGCGTATTAGAGATTAATTATCACTTGCCTTAACGGTGAAGGAAAACAACGTGAGTAAACCTGCACACCTGATAGTTCTTAAAAAGTTCTCAAAGGTGTGTGAAGTCTACTCATTCGTACTTGGCCAGCGTGGTGGACTAAGGCCTAAATCCCTCTCGTAGTGAGGGGAGACCCGTGCCCAGCAGTGGGACGATAATAGGTTGACGATGACTTACATTTACATTCACAAAATTTTATTCTTGTATTGTATCGTATCGTAGTGTGGTATCCTGTAACCATAACAACAATCAATGGTATACATGTATATATTATTAATTCAATGATAAGCTCTAGTTTTTATTACGTTTTCGCATGCAGGCAATTAGTTGACGTAGAACTGCACAATAGTTTCCAAATGACCGAAAATGGAAAATAGTGCTTTCTTTTTTCATTGTTTTGAGCCACTGATGGCATACTTACTGAGTTCCATAATTGGATGCCAATTGTCGATCCAATTTGACGATTGACGAATCTAAATATGTAGGTACCTTACTAATAAATACTTAATGAAAATGTATGTTCTTTGGATCGCATATATGTGCAACAACAATTACTTAGGACGACTGAAATAGGTAATCACTATTGTTTTTTTTATAATTTTGAAAGCGACTGAAATACTTGTCTGATCAGACATCGAACCCAAAACCTTAGTAGTAGCACAGTATGACCACTGTGCCACTGGCTTCCTTGATTAAAAATAGCCCCAAAACGTCAAGTGCGTCAAGTGATGCTACTCACAGCTGAACAAGTTATCTCTCGATATGTATTTCAACACACGACTTCAAAACATCTGTTGGAAATTGATGTGATCCAGATTAGAGAAATGAGAACCTAATTATGAAATTAGACTGAGATAAGTAGTACAAGTACCTAGGTACCTATAATAACAAAACTCGTAGTTAATTCAAAAGTACGAAATGTACCTAAGTACGTATTTCGTTACGGAGGACCTTATAGGCTTAATGGGCCAAACCCAATACATAATTATCTTTTGAGGTGGCAAAATCCAACAAATCTTTGACTGGGTTAAGTTCCAACTCCCAAACGAAAATCCTGAATTTGCGTTTGTCCATGTCAAGAATAAAACTTGTACTTATTTATATGTTGTAAGTAAGTAGAGCATAATAATTATACCTAATCCCTAATTACTCCAAAGGATTTTCAGACAAGTTTAACATGAAGCCGAATATGGGTAGGTACCTATAATATATTTTTCGTAAATTTATATAGTTAAGTCTACCTTACAAAAGCATAACATTAGTACGAAACAGAACTTGCACTGCACACTTGTAGGTACTGCACTCGCTTGCTAGTCCCTATTGACGATTGATGTATTGACTCCAAAGACTTGAAATTATTTATTCGAAAACACGGCAAAATATTAAAAATGCCCGATTGTGTGTTGAGATACTGTAGGAATAATAAAAAAACTCGACAAAGTACACAGGAATGACCTAATTAAGGAATATCATTATTTTAAAATTAATACAAAAAAAAAATATTGCGCGCCATTTTGCTTACTTTGACTTAGACTAAAAAGTATAAAAGCATCCAGTGGCTGTAGGCAGAATTACTTCGCTATCATAGTTATGTTACTGTATAAACCTATTATTATTAAATTTATCCAAATGGAAGTTGTTACATCTTTAATCCAACAAGCTCCTCTAGTGTACATAATATCCCAATGATTAATATCACTATTTGTTTAAAATTAACCGTCCTTAACCTCAGACGGCGCCTAGGAAGTTATACGAGTATTTTTACATGCAATTTACTTTTTGCATACGTGTCCAATTCAATTCGTTCCAATAACGTGTTTTAAACCTGTATGCTCTTAATTTTGTATCAAGAGCAATGAATGCAGGAAGTAGGTGATAATATAAAGCGCATCGCAGAAATCGAACCTCATGCGATCACCTTGAACCAAGCTGCATTCTACACGCATTCTTCAAATATCAACTTAATGCATGGCCCCAGTAATGCAGGCTATAATTAAACATAAAAGCAGGTAAATTTTACTTTTATAGTTTTATATAGATCCTTCGTACGTATGCTAATGCTGGATGTGGTAGCAACACCGTTAGGTACACGAATTTCTGCACGACTTCCCATGTCATTCCAAAACTATCCAAGTAAACATGGACAGGACAATAGGATAGGATCCTTTATCATAGGTGGGTTCATAAAAAAAGGTAACATTTCAGGAGAGAAAAGAGGACTTCTCATGAGAAAGAAATCTTTCAATTTTGAGAGGGCTTAGATTTTCGTTTCTCCTTCCTCTTCACATGAGCATTTATGATGAACATACTAATCAAAATTACATTAAATCCATGATGACAAAACTGTAAATAAATACTATATAGATATGTACTGAGTAGACATAGATGGGCACCTACATACCCATCTTACAGATTTATGTGCGGTTATAACTATGTATTTTGCTTTTCAGGTTGTTCACGTTGATTTTTTATAAGAAAAAGGCTTTTCTAAAATATATAAAATGTTGAAGACAAGATTAATATCTACCTAAGTTGAGTGATATTAATTTTGTTTATTCCCAACAAAGATCCACTCTAGATAATGTCACATCGTCTACTTGATCTTGTAAGTGCTTCTGTGACATTGCTACCTACGCATATCAACACGATTGATCTGTAGGGAAGGTGATCCTATATTATCAGTGCGAGGGATAATGTGTTACCGAGATGTTATGATTAAATATTATTTAGTTTATTATAGACATTTGGCATTTCAGTTTTCAAAATGGCTATTAATTAAAAAATATATTGCTCTTTCTACATAAATAAAACAAATTTATTCTTTTTGACTTTTCCATCACATTCTATTCAACCCCATTATATTCGCTCATTACTTGCGAGATGAAAACCAAATGTATAAATTTATTTAGAAGCCAACCTAATATCTAAATGTCTGAACTAAAATGTTGCTATTCAATCGCTAAGTAGGAAGGAACTTTATGCGAGTCTCATCAGCATCGAACAATAGGCACAGCAGTACGGTCCTTATTTACAGCCTCTCAGTGTAATGCAGTGAACCAAAAGAAACATCGTAATTAACGTAACAAACATCTGACACTGAGGTGGAGACCGAGTTGGTAAGTTTATTTTTTATTTTCATAACATAAGCTATTGTACGAATCTTACCTCATTCATAAGATCGGAGGGAGCACTGTGAGCCGCACATAGAATGTGATACGCGACGCACGCCCGCGCGACGGCGACCAGCCTCGCACACTGGCCTCCTCGGTCCTCCTCCGACAGAGGACGCCCCGCGACTCCTACCTCCCGCTACCATCGATCCACCCTTCTTTGCTCCAACATCTATCCACCCCGCGCAATCCTTATTACAAAGCCACAATGCTCATATTGTGCTAACCCCGCAGCATCTAATGAGGACTTATTCCCAGTCAGCGATCCCTTGCTGACGTAGATCGCGGGTGCTCAGTGACGCTGATTGTTGAGCTTTATGTATGATGTTAGTGTAAAGTTTTACGGGGAAACCTCATTAATTACGTCATGAAAGATGAGAACTTTCTTCATTTGGTTATGAATATACGAAATCCTTACAATTTTCTAATATTTGTGTACACACTGCTCGAAATTAATTAAAATATGGAGATTAAGATTACATTGAGATAAAAAATAAGCAGACGAAGGAAATGTTATATTCACTTATTAAATAATTATTGCATTACATGATTACATGGTCTATTCCACTTTGATCACCCAGATGACATCATCTGGGTGATCATTTTCCACTAAAAAGTGGAATATGATCACCTGAGATCACCTGAGTGATCAAATTCCACTTCAAAAAAATGTATTATTTTGGTGTCATTTGATCACCTATGCAGATAACATGAAACGGGCACCTAAAATGTCGCAGATCGTACGTGATCATAGGCGACTTTTTAAAATTATTTGATATTATTTGATCACCTATATGTACCTATGTTAAATAATAATGTGGATTAATTTAATTAATTAGTTAATTATTTTATGATGATGATATTTATAAGCCTGAAGTGCTAAGATTTAAAAATTTGATTTCGCACACGTTTTTGAACGCATACGCGCGCGTTTTTAAGCGCGCACGCGCATGTTGTTTTTTGTTATTAATAGTGCGCGAGTTCATTTTTGAGCGTGTACATACGCATATTTTTAAGCGTGAATGCGCGCGTATCAGTGAGTGTGCTCGCACTCGTTTTTCTAAGTACGCGCGCGCGTTTTAGTCAGTCTGCACATGCTCGTATTTTTTAACGATTTCGCACACACTTTATTTAGAGTACGCGTGCGCGTTTATGAGAGTATACGCAATTATTTTAGTGATAGTGCGCGCGCGCTTTTCACGAACTTGCTCGCGCCGCGTATCAGTGAGAGAGCGCACATGCGTTTTTGGAACGTACACGCGCGCGTTTTGTAACGCTCATGCGCACATATTTTTTGTGAGTGCACCCGCATATTTTTGAGTGTACCCGCACGCGTTCTAGTGACTGTGCACGCACTGGTTTTTTAATGATTATGCTTGCGTTTGAGTAAGATTACGCACGCGAATTTTATTGACAGTGCGCGCGTTCGTTTTTGAGCGTGTACGTACGCATATTTTTAAGCGTGAATGCACGGGTATTAGCGAATGTGCACACACTCGTTTTTATAAGTACGCGCACGCGAATATTCCCGTGCACGTTCAAAAAACGCGCAACGCTAACTACGCGCGCGCACGCTCTTAAAACGAGCGTGAGCGTGCCAGAAAACATGCGTGCGCACGCTTAAGAACACGCATGCGTGCACTCCTTAATACGCGCCCACGCATACGCTAAATACCGGGAGCGAGCATGTCTAAATACGCGCGCGTGCATACCAAAACACGTCCTCGATGAAAACCCGCGCATTTGAGAGAATTTGTGTGGGTGTGCACCTGCACACCCACACAAATTCTCTGGCGGGTGCACACACATACATGTAGGTAGATGTTTCAAATTATTATCAAGAATATATGTTGTCTTAATCCCAAAACTAACATTTACCAAACTCGTAAAACCCCAAAACACTTTGTTTCCAAAATCAAAAATGAAAATCAATTAACAAAAAAATAAAACCGACTTCCTAGTCACAAAAAAGGAAAAAATAATTAAAATCGATTTATATAAATGTT
>DWPV01006430.1:0-11535 GCA_018251915.1 Urbanus proteus proteus
TTTATTTTGTTTTATCGCCGTGTCAATCTCGCGACATGTTTATTGATTTACTTTTCAAATGCTGGTGAAACCGCGGGGATCAGTATATTATACTTATGTCACGTCCTGAAATGTATTTGTCCTAATGAACGAAAGACTGGTTTCGTAGTTGTCAGTAAATTAGTTGTAGGTACCTATAAGGTATGCCTAAGCCGTAAATATTTAAAATTGACACAGATAATACGCGTACTCCTACTCGTATACAAACAACGGATATTATGTTTATACAATACATATAATAATAGTAAGAGATATGTATTTGGAAAACATCATAAGATATTAATATAAAATGTTATAAAAATAACATTGTTCGTAGCTTATATTATTGTAATATAAATATTTGTTTATTTGAACTATTTGCGAGCACACGGACTTGTCTTCTTACGAGTAAGTATATTGACTTAACAAATATCTAAAGTTAATTTGGTTTACCTA
The DNA here is from genome assembly GCA_018251915.1 of Urbanus proteus proteus. Taxonomy (NCBI): domain Eukaryota; kingdom Metazoa; phylum Arthropoda; class Insecta; order Lepidoptera; family Hesperiidae; genus Urbanus; species Urbanus proteus. The sequence goes on from DWPV01006430.1 coordinate 475, forward strand.
CGAATATAAACACAAACATCCAATAATGATAATGATATAAACCAGGAATGTCTTCCCGAATAGATAAACCTAGAGTCCAATATATATTTTAGTTCGTCGGTGAACATAGGTAATTTATAGCGATGTTAGTCTGCAAAAGTTAAAAATAAAATATTTGCATGCGCGGGTGAGCTCTAGGCCTTAGCAACAATCTATCTATTTGAAAAGTATTAGATACCTACTACTAGAGGAACACCGCGGATTTAGCCGCGTTAATTTTTATCGTAGCATGGGCAAAAAATACATGTGTATACCTATATAATATTAAGTTGGTAATATCTATGAATGGAATGAATTAAGCTGTCAGGTATATATCATCAGATTTTTCAACGTTAGGTATCTTTTTACCTAATTTATAAAGAATGGCGTTATAAAGAATACTCCATCGCATAATTGTTTTTTAATCAAAGAAATTCGAATTATGTTATTTGGTTAAAAAAAATATTTTTTAACCAAATAACATAATTCGAATTCGAAAAAAATATTTTTTAACCAATTATCATTAATTATTTAAAGATAAACTATCCAAATGACACTACAACATACTTTTAACATTTCCTACATTTAGCTGCAATCTTACATAATGTTAAGTAAAATGCAGCCTAGGATGGATTGAAGGTGGTAGAGTCCTCTTTTGTTAGAATCCGGTGGCCTCACCTATTTTTGCTCAAAAACGGTAGTAGGTACTCATTTAACGATTAAATTAAATAGAAACTCTCTTAGAGTAATCCTCTCATCCTATGCTTCATGGTTGGAAGAAATCGGTTTTTTCAAATGGTTTTATCCATACTTTAAATAAATTCAAGCTAGGGCTTTTTATTTGTTGTTCAGGCCATGTTCTGAAAAAACAATCAACAAAAAATGTTGTAAGAGGAATCTATTTAAATAAATCGTGAAAATAAAAACCACATTTCTGTTATCCAGTCAACTGCTTCTTGTTGACAAAATTGACACGAATATGTACATCTCATCGCAAATCTATCGATGTCACAGAATGACTCTCCAGTCTTCGCGATTAAATTAATGTAGCTTGCAGCTCACTGAACTGCACTCCGCGTATGCTTTAATTGAGGCCGCGAAATATTATAGGTACTCGTACTTGATATCTTGATATGATAGGAAGACATTCTCGACAACTTTCATCGTCAAGATTTCATCAATTTCATTGGGAATGCAAAACTTATAGTCCTTTAGGAGAACTGCTTAACATGTTTTAATTAAAAATGTAGTGAAATCATCTTATTGTCTTTTTAAATGAAATTTCGTATATAAGTAAGAATGTAGTTTTTAAGATAATTCTCGTACAATAATTTTGTTAATTCGAGTTGATCAGATGACGGAGCCAGGAGGTGTATGGTAGAACTCTTCAGCTGTCACTAGTAAACAAATTATATGAGTCCGAATTCGAGGGGAATCAAGCTCATATATATATTTTTCATTTACCAATCCAATAGATAGTGCGCGATGAAAGAGAATATTTGGGTTCTTTTTAACTTTTAATTGTTTATTTTTGTTTTTATCTAACCTTGGGCCTGATATTAAATCTATATTATACAAATAAATAAAATTAAAGTGTCTGTTTGTCATTTAAAAATAACATATTTTTACTTAATGCATATGAAAGTATACACGATACCAATAACGAAAATGCAATAAAAAAATGTGTGTCTGTCTGTTTGGCTGAGCTAATCTTCTGAACAGCTCGACCGATTTTGAAGGGACTTTCACTGAAAGACAACTGAAGGTCTTAGGCGTAACATAGGCTATTTAAGTTTGGAAAAAAGCATTAGCGCATGCGCCACGCGCATGCGAGTCCCCTAGCGGGATTTCAGTTATCTATGTTTAAATATACATTCCTTTTAACTTTTTAAACGCGTGTGAAACCGCGGTGATCAGCTATTAAATAATAATACATTACTTGTTATGATAACATATGAAGTTAACTTTTGTTAATTATTCTTGTATATCTATATACGAGTAACTATATCTATCCATGTCCTAACAATTTCATTCCGTTGCAAATGTGAGTATGTAGATAACATGCTCGCTAAAATGGAGCCGCAATTTAATTGAATGGAATTGACAGTTCAAAGAACGGGAAGGTAATTTCGCTTGAGCGGTTAGAGCACAGTAAAATATAGAGGCTGCACCTCAAATAACAAGACAAATTGTTATGAAGTTGATATCATTTTTTCGTCATTTTTATAAAATCGTTAACGCCATATAGTTGTACACTTTATTACAGTATATTTGGAAATTCAATTTATATGTCCTAGTTTTCAAATTGGATGTATTTTTTTTGATTTAAAAATTCTTATGTAATTTTGCAAAAAAACACATTTTCTAGCCCATAAATTCTAGTGAATGATTGCGGATATCTCAAGTGAACGCTAACATACATAACATCCGTTAATTTAATAGAGTTGCGAATAAGTATAGCATAATTGTGATGCTATAGTATGCAGCTGAGCCCGCATGCCTCGACCACCCTCGATCCTCGCAAAAAATCTGCGAGAAACGAGTATAATAGTGATTATATTGGTTACTTACATAATTTAATAAATAAATAAGCCTGGTGTACCTTTGTCTTTTTTTGTAGATTAGATTCTGGTATTTGTCCCTTATTTAAGGGTTTCGGGAATGTTGTTATTTAATTCGGAGATACATGTATGTATTTAGAAAATGTATGTGGGAGGGTATAACTGGGGGGGAGTTACATCATCTTCACTAAACTCATTTTCAGAAAACGTTCGCGCTAAAATACCAGTAGGACTTAAAAAGGAAGAAATGTCACCTAGCAATTACTATGAGTAGATTTAAGAATTAACTTTATTTTCTGTCATACACTTTAATTCCCACTACGAATTATATTCAGTAGTAGATAAATGCAATCCGTAAATACATGATAAGTAAAATAAAGTAGGACGTAAGCTCAAACCGCGAACTTTATCGATATTTATTGCACAGAACTCAGGGAAGAATCAATGTTTTATGGTTGAGTGTATAAACTAAAGTGACAAGCTAGTAGGTAAATGAACGTTTTGAATCCTCATTTTAACTATGCAAACAACATCAGGCACCTTGGCACCAGAGGTTGTTAACCGGGACGTTATACGGGCACAATTGAGGCCAGTGTGTGAGCGAGTTCAAGAGCAATTTAGGTTCCGTAGGTCAGTTCGCCGAAGGTAACCTTGACATTGACTACAATAGTGCCACCTGCATGTAGTCATTGCCTTGGGGAAAACATTAAGCACAACCTATTATGGCTACTTGAGAGGGACCCGGCCTATTAAAGTTGGCTATATGACACTTCCACGGACTGACTAATGTTGCACCGTCCAGAACGTGTTTATCAGGTGACTACGAACTCTACAAAGACTGTATCTTTGTTTACAACGTTACATTATTATGAATAAATAACGGACACTTGCTTGTACCAAATAAATTTTAAAATTAATTAACTAAGTAAACATTTGTTTTCACGTGATTACGAACTGTACCATATATGGTCCTTGTTTACAACGTTACATTATTATTATGAATAAATAAACTAGCATTAGTTCGATTTTAATTTGATGATGAAATTGTTTTATACAAAATAAACATATTATCTACTTACACGTAGGTATCTTGTATTGTCTGTGTATTAAAAATCAGTAATTCCAGCAAACCTAATAAATTTACTTCAATTATATAGGTATCGTTAGAAACTATTAGAACACAATTTGTATAGATATTTGACCATAATATTATCTATCTCAGATTTAATGAGGTTGGGAGACAACCTCCCAATCTTTTCAGTGAAAAATTGAGTGAATCGTTATTTTAAGTAATTTTGTCAAAAATATGACTTTTGCAAAATTACGTTGTTTCGTTTTCGAAAAAGGAAGGATGAAGGAATGTGTTTGATAATTGGTATACCTATTGGTTGATTTATTGATTACTGATAATTTATTGCCATGTTACATTCAGAAAATATTTTCAACATTTCAGTTTCTTCTGAAGTATCGTCATCATTCTCGAAAATAAATTTCCATTACGCTTATTTTGAACATTACTAATGATTTAGTAAGTAAAGTTTGTAAGTAAGTATTTATCATCAAATGTCAATAATATGGGTGCACAAAATTTTCTCCTACAGTGATAGTTACGACAAATACATATGTGTACAGGAAACTGGATCATAGAACCGTAAAGTTGCTAATAGGATCTTCTCATGGTAGTCATAAACCTAATTATCGAAATTGTTGTTGGTAGTATATATGTACCTATTTTTCTATCGTGTATTTTGTCCTGTGGATGTGTCCCTGTTATTTGCCGTTTAATAAAAGTCTCTTCTCTCACAGATAATTGTATCAATTTATCCAAAATCAGGTCTTTGCGAAAGGTAAACAAAATTTTTTGTTATACCATTTTCATGCAGTAATTAAATGGGTTCTAGCGATAAAGGCGAGTATTTAATTGTTAAAATGTCCATCGAAGTACAAATTAACGTCAGTTACGAAGTCACCGCTTGCTATAAAGTCGACTTAAGTAGTTACAACTGATCTTATTATTTACGTAAATTTTATGAGCCGTATACATGTGGTTCAAAATAGCCCGTATGTAATGCCGTCGCGACGAATTTCCAGGAGCTGTACAGAAACGTCAGACAGAAAAAAAAGTGGCTTATGAATTAAGCGGCCGGCGACGGGCGCATGATCGCTGCGTCTTACTTTCCGATAGGGCTGTTTTAATTTAGTTACTGTTCTAACTTCGCCACTTTAATTAATTTAACATTTAACATACGTAAGTAAATAATATATATTTCATATATTCAGGGAAGCAACAGTAGTTACTATATTAGTACCTACTGTATTCCTTTGGATCCTGCAAGGACAAATGATTTGACACAATAGGTGCAATACAATTTACACTGCAGCTGATGTTAGTACCTTAATAGTAATTGCTGGTACTAAGTATATTTCGTAAACTTTAACTTTATAATTGTAAGTTTAAATTATTTTTTACCAAAATCATATTATCATTTACAATATATTTAAATTAAAAAAAATAACTTGCAAACTTTTGCGTTTCGCAGCGTACGCGATGACCGCTACAACGAGTGAGTGACCGAGTTTGTTGAATACCCCTGCAGTTACAAAGATTTGTGATTTGTTGCATCCCTATTAAACGAAAAGAATAAGAGGATGTCACGATAATGCATGATCGCTGATTGCAATATATTATGCACTTACCACATCAATGCACTCGGGACGTCGATATCAATTTGACTACATCCTGTTTTCTCAAGATATTCGTCCGACTGTTGAACTTTCTTAATTTATGTAAGTCGTCACCTAAATTACGACGTTTATTTTATACTTACGGGTATACGCTTATAAGGGATAAACTGAGATCATAACGCTTACGGTGCCGTCGCAGTTCGCTTCTAAGAAAACCTCACTGCAGAGAGTTTACAATGCACAAAAGATATAGCTGTGTACAACGATTGACTGACTTTTGAATCTATTTTAAAATGCATATTTTTGAGTGAAACAATTTAGGCTACGATTTACGAAATAAAAATACAAGTATATTTAATTAGGTATTCATAAAGGATAGTGCATTGTTAAGGCGGTATCCATTGTGTATTGTTTTTGATCGTTGGTTCAATCGGATACACGCAGTTTTTGGTAGTTTTACAAATTGTGTCCGAAAGAAGGTTACGAAAAAGATCTATAGATAGGTAAACATTTTTGAACATCGGATTTATCTACCTACGTAGCCTATCTTTGTCTTCGGATAGTCGCATACATAAATTAATATTGATAATGTAGTAATTATTTAATTTATTTTTGCCATAACGGTGCGAGATATGTACCTACCTAAGTAGATAAGGTCAGGTAGAGGAAGATATATAACGTATATCATCAATCTTTAATTGACTTCATAAAAAGGAAGAGGAGGTGGAGTTCTCAAATCCATTGTATATTTAAGCTACTTTCAAATCGTTACAACTAAGGTAGGTACTTAGTTTATAACTGAAAAGATTGAACACGAACTTCAACAGAAATTGTTTTTTTGTTTTTCAAATAATAAATTAAATATGAAAATTACATTAATGAAGACTCATTGTTAGCAGCAAGTATTTGGGTGAAAACAGTAGAAAATAAAACTAAAGTGGAAGTAACGAGTCCCTACTTCCAAGCTACGAGTATATCGTGTGTCTACCGGAAGTACCTCCCTATAGCTCGCGGGTCTCCCTAGAGCTTTTACTTGCGGCCCTTAGACCTTCATAAAACGGTCTTTTAGTCGTATAAATTTTTGGACGACCATTTTTTCGTTGTCACTTTTTCACCAAGATTGATTCGTAGACTTACTAATAAAGGTAAATAATTATGTATATTTATAGGTACAAATAAATAAAATTGAAGAGTCTGTTTGTGATTTTAAAATAACATTTTTTTACTCAATGCATATAAAAGTATACACGATACCCATAACGAAAATGCAATTTAAAAAGATTCTGTCTGTCTGTCTGTCTGTTTGGCTGAGCGATTTTGACGGGACTTTCACTGGCAGATAGCTGAAGGTATAAGGCGTAACATAGGCTACTTTAATTTTCGAAGAAAGTATTAGCGCGCGCCACACGCTTGTGGGCCCCCTCGCGGGAGCGCGGGGTGTTACCTATGTTTAGATAAGTATTCCTTTCTACTATTTTAACGCGGGTGAAACCGCAGGGATCAGCTATTTTGTAATATAATAAACGTTGCTTTGTAAAAATAGGAACAAGATCAAGTCTGGAAAAAATAAAGTTTGTTAATTTCTTGATCTCTTACATACCGAAAGCAATAAACACGCATTAAGAATAATATTTGTAAATAAAAGTAGAACAAGTTTTTAGGAATTTGTACTCAGTTTGTACGCAAAACAAATATACAATTTCTATTGGAGTGTCTTACGTGACGCGGTATGCAGCGGAGCGAACCGAGCACGATAAGTTACTTTGAAATTTCGCGCATTTTATTCAATACGATACACACATGACATTAACATTGTAAGTTATTATTTCATCATCAACTCATTATTGTCCCACTGCTGGGCACGGGTCTCTTCTCAGTGAGAGGTATTTTAGGCCTTAGTCTTCCGCGCTGGCCAAGTGCGAATTGGTAGACTTAACACATCTTTGAGAACCTTTTTTTTAAGAACTGTCAGATGTGCAGGTTTCCTCACGATGTTCTCCTTCACCGTAAAGCAAGTGATAATTAATTTCTAATACGCTCATAAATCAGAGGTGCGTGCCCGGAATTTGAACCTCGGACCCCTCGATTGAGGGGCCAAGTTGCAACCATTAGGCTATCACTGCAAGTTATTATTTAAATATTTTGAAATGGTAAGTATGAACGTATATATAAAAACTGTTTTTCTTGTAGAGATGCTTATAATAATCAAACCGCATAGCACTGACGTGTGTCGCCGCTGTAGCTAAAGCCGCATCTTGAGTTGTGGGAATATTAATTACTAGAATATGTGGTCGCTTTAACATAAATCACACAAATAGTGTTACTTATATTAAACCATTCAATAAATTAATAACTACTTAAAACGACCGAAGTAGTGATGTTTTCTACAGTCATGGGCACTACCACATACAGTAAGATTTTCTCCTGTGTCGTCGGTGCCATGGACACACACAGACGAATACACAAACACCCAGACCCAGAACAGAAGTCTGGCCGGGGATCGAATCTGGGACTATGACGGACCGGTATGGTAACCGCTCTGCCGCGGGGATCGTCAAGTGACACGGAGTAGATTTTATTTCATTATCTGATCTTGAGGGTTAATTTCGAAATTTGATTGTTTGTCTAGGCGGATATAACCTAGTGGTTGAAGTCGCCTTTAAAATCAAAGAGTCCGAGGTTCGACCCCAGTCACTCACCCACTTGAATTTAAAAAGTTACACGCCGAAAAGTTCTTTATTAAATTATCAAAGATAGTGTGTAGTGTCTACCATTTCCCATTTATCTAGCAAGGTGAAGTCTCAGTCTCAGTTTCTCAGTCTGAGGGGCGAACTGTGCCCAGCAGTGAAACAGTAATTGGTTGACGATGCTTGTTTGTGTGTCTTAAATGTATATAACTATATACACATTTATATAGAATACTACTACATAATCCTTTAGGTACTCGTACATTATTAAAAATGATAGCTAATTATTATCGAATTAATAAAAGTATTTCAAACAGTAACTTTTCAGTCGGCAGTTATACAAGTTATTGATTGCAGAACATGAAACAAAGTACTGTTAATTTGTTTCATGCTCTACAAGCAATTAAAAAAAATGTGATAATAAGAAATAATAGATATCTTAAGCCATGAAATCTCCTAAGACGATTACCTTAAAATCAAATATTAAAGTAAATAAGACACACCAAACGTAACCGGTAGGTAAATGGGAATTAAATTGGAGATTTTCGTGAAGGTAACGAATAAGAGCCAATTAGCTCACTAATTCCCTCTTTCAATTCGCAAAATGCAATAACCTTTTGCTAATTTGGCAAAAATATTTCCTAATTAGAGCCTTATTGGTTACGATTATATACTTTAAACAGGCAGGAGCAGTGATAGCTTAATGGTTGAAACTTTGCCTTTCTATCGGGAGGTCCGAGGTTCAAATCCCAGACTTTCCTTAATCATTTCATCAAATCAAATTTATGTGCGTATATGGATTAATTATCACTTGCTTTAAAGGTGAAGGAAAACATCGTGAGGAAACCTGGACATCTGAGAGTTTGCCAGCGCGGTGGACTAGGGCCTAAATCCATCTTACAGTGAGTGCACGGGTGTCCCCGTGCCCAGCAGTGGGACGACAATGGGTTGACGGCACAATACATGAAACATTTTGTAAACATTTTAGGAATATACGAGTAATTATATATTAAGTTTCGGCAGGAGCATTACTGTGATTCTTGATACCATTACAATACGGGACATTATATTAAGCTGGTAGAAGACTTTGTAGCGCGACTTTTGTTATACCATTGGAGTAGCAAATAAGTACGCAGTCCACCTGATGGTAAGTGGCCACTGCCATCAATGAACGGCTTATGTGAAACACTGAAATATGTGACCAAACCACATATTTATTTTGACTTAGGTGTAGAACTGTAGAATTTGTGAAGTTACTGCTTGTTGTTGTTGAGTTAGGGTGTATAGAAAGAGCATCTTGGCTTCAACATCAAATCTGATAACGCTATGACAGACTTTGTTTCTTTTTTATATTTATTGCAAATTTAAAAGAAGTATCGGATTAGGATGTTAGTATTGCCTATTTCATTCATACGTTACAATATGAAGTACATATGTAAAGGTGATGTTTATTTAAAAATGAGTTTTAATTTTATAGTATGTTCTGGAAATAAATTTAAAGACCATCACTTTGAAATGTAATCAAAACTACTTCCCGTGTCAGTGACAGAGACGCTCAATGTTTTAAGGGTCATCAAAGTGAGTTGCACTTACTCCAGTAGTTAAAATAACTCTCACAAAGTTTAAAAGTGTAATGGTTTATGAGTATTGCGACTTCTCATAAACATTTAAAAGTAAGTGTCATTTATCTTTTTTATACTAGCTGATGCCCGCGGTTTTACTCGCGTTAAAAAAGTAAAAACAAATACATGTTTAAACATAACTGAATCCTGCTATCGCGGAAGGGGGCTCAAAGTTACCCAGTCTGACAGTGCTACTTGTAGTATTTACTAGCTGATCCCCGTGGTTTCACCTGCGTTAAAAAAGTAAAAAGAAATACGTATATAAACAAAGATAACAACCCGCGAGGGGTGGTTCATGCACGTGGCGCACGCGCTAATGCTTTTTTCGAAAATTAAAGTGGCCTATGTTAAGCCTTAGACCTTCAGCTATGTTCCATTAAAAGTCCCGTCAAAATCGGTCCAGCTGATTTAACTTTATTTATTTGTATATAAATAAAATTGAAGTGTCTATTCATAAAAGAAGTATAGTAACATCAAGATCCTTAAAATAGACGCTTTCAACACACATACCCTTACAATCGGATTTTCTCCTGTATCGTGGGTTCCATAGACATACAAAGACGAATACACAAACACCCAGAACAGAAATCCAAACTCATCATTCATATCTGTCTGGCCGGGAATCGAACCCGGACCCCACTGCGCGTCAGACCATTGGCAATTGGAAGCTAACATGAATATTAAAAAGGCATCCCAATCGCTGTCAAGGTTTGTTTCGCCGTAAACAGGGTGTAAGACAAAGTAGGGGCTAAATTTTGAAAGGAAACGCCGACTCAGCGCGTAAAAAGGTTCTCGGCTCGATTTTTCTTTGGATTTAAGACGGTCCGTGCAAGCAAATATGCTCCTTACGTGCACGTGGGAAAGAGATTTATTGGACGGTATTCGCATGCAAATAATCCCCCTGAAATGTAAGCTGACGATTTTGTACGTGATGGACTCAGGAACTAGTGGTTGAAGCTTATGCAGCATTATTGAGAACAAGACGTATTACTTTGTAAGGTAGGTTATTTTATAGATTTTAAGTAGCAAAGAATCATGAAGTCCACCTGATGGTAAGTGGCTACCGCCCATGGACATTAGTAATAAATTGAAGATAAAATCAAACTCCTATGCGAAGTTGATCACAGATGCTACCCCCTGAGCACTGAGTTAGAACGTCCCGGAATAGTATGTCTCCCTTACCACACAATTCAAACCAGAACACAACAGCGCCTATCACTGCTGTTATTAGGTAGAATAGGTGTGGCAGTGTTGCTTCCACATGCATTTGGTAAAAAAAAAATTTGAAATCACAAACACACACTTCAATTTTATTTATTTGTATAGATCATGATTTTTCCTCAAACCCGCGTGGGAACAGCACTATTCTCCACGGATTACTTCATCATCATCATCATCAACCCATTATTGCCCCACTGCTGGGCACGGGTCTCCTCTCAGTGAGAGGGATTTAGGCCTTAGCCCACCGCGCTGGCCAAGTGCGAATTG
>DWPV01006431.1:0-11535 GCA_018251915.1 Urbanus proteus proteus
ATTTAATTCATTATAAAATATTATTTTGATTAAACATTTTCAATCAATAAAAAATGTTGGATAATTATTTTACAAATTTTCATTATAGAAAATGGCGAAAATGAAAAATAATGAATCAATAGAATAGACGTTTATATTATAGGTTTGGTTCTTTTATATTACGAAAGTAGCAAATGATCATATAGCCCACCTGAAGCTGAAGGTAAGCCCATTGCCGCCCATCGACTTCAATATTCAGCTCCAGGCAAGATCGCGCCCACAAATACGTTGCTACCACTAAGGACTAAGTTAAAATGCCTAGGATAAGTATTTCTTCCTTATCGCGGTCTTCAAACCAGAACACAGCAGCGCTTTACACTGCTGCTTTAGAGCAAAAACAAAATATTCATTAATATGGTTAACGAAAAGTGAAAATGCAAGATAAACCACGTAATCTAAAAAAAATGATTTTTTGTACCACACTTAATGTTTTGTACATAAAAAAATTGTATTCCCAGCCCTAGCAACACCGCTCTCTCGACACCAAACACCGCTACACCACGACCCTAGCTCGCCGGCTTAAAAACCATTTTGTACTCACTATTGCGTATTCCCCGGCCAAAGTACCACACGTCGTAACAATGACTGACCCACACTCAATGAAAGTGATTGTTTATATTTTTTATGTATGCAAGTAGCAAATGGACACGCAGGATGTTGTGTCTGACATGTACCTACTGCCAATTTAAAAAAGATTGTCCTAAGTTACTAACATTTGTACCCCTATTTTTAAGACCTTGTTAAATGGTTGTGAAAACCACATTCATCATGTGGTGCTGATAAGAATAGATGGTGCAGATGGTAGTTTAATTTAGACCTTTAGATTACTTTGTTACACTTTGTTTTGTTATTCAAGTCCAATATCCGAAACTGAATGTATTAAAAGTTGTAACGTTAAACTTAATCATATTTTTTTATTTATTTATTATTTTATAAGGTAGCAAAAGACCATACTGTCCACATAGTGGTAAGTGGTCACTTTCGCTTTACGATAATATTAATGCAGCTAAAATTTAAAACCAAACATCACGCTTACCAATAAATTGGAAATTTTGAAAAAAACATCGAAGTAATGTTTAGTGATAAAACACATTTATGTTAATTTAATTGATAATATACTAATTGATTTGACCATACTGGTCTAACATGCAATATGTTGTGGGTTTGATCCCCGTACGGACAGATATGCGAATGATGGATTTTGATTTCATTTCTGGGTCTGGATGTTTGTGTTTGTTCATGACATCTAAGACACAGGAAAAAATCCTACAGTGGGGGTTATTTATTATGACAAAATGTAAGTAATAAAGTTATATAAATATTTGATTTTAACTATTGCTAAAGCTCATAGATATTCCAGAATCCTTTCAAAAGTGTTTAACTCATGTTTTGAAATATAAATGTATAGTTAATCCCAGATTATTATTAAAGCAATTTTACAAATAATTTATGTTCTCATAATATGCATCACATTTATTCTGCACATTGTTTCACAATAAATAATGTGTAAAAAGTAATTAGTCAACAGGAAGTGCAAGGAAGTGTATGAAGATTAATATCAATTCTTTACTACAAAGATATTTTTATTACCTTTGGTTTTTGTAGTAGTGTTAAATGATAATAAAGTTGTTTATTGTTAGAATTATACAGTTTTTGTGCATTTCTTGCCGATTTACATACAATGAAGAGACCATCTTAGTTCTCAGGAGTATCAACACATCTGTGGTTCACTTCAGATAAGACCCTTCATCTTTGTAAGGTTATAAGTGTCCAAGAGGGCAGATACCTCTTACCATCAGGTTGACTCCATCTTTGCTACTTTATTTTCCAAAATAATATATTTACTATCCATTTATACTTGGGCAGGTATACATATTGCAGCTTATGTACTGAGCAGGGTTCGCTTATAAATATCCGCTGATATCATTATATATATTAACATTTATATCAATTGATATGTATTGCTCATCTAGAAAATAAACCAACAAAGTAGTAATCTTACTTACTCGAAATGTTGGCTATTCTCCGTAATAAGAATGCAAACCGGTTAGTTATTGGCTAATTTTTTCATGGAATTTAGTGCTTATGTTCACATAATAAGATTTATTATAGTAATAAATAGGTAATAAATTAGGTATTCCCCTAAACTTTACTGAAAATACTTGCATTTACATTTCATTAATTAAATTATTATTAAACTAAACTCCATGACGTTACGTTTTAGCTTAAAAATCATATCTTCTCATATGTATGATATATATTCGATATATATTGGATAAATATCAAATATCAGATAATCTGATCTTTAATGTAAATATCAGATTTTTGCGAATCCTAGTATTGAATTACAAAATTTAGCAATCCAGCACAGTCAAGAATTACATGGCGAAGCTTAAAAATTCACTTTCACAGTAAATTAACACTAAATAATATAGTAAAATGATTGAAAATTGTTGGAATTTTTTGTAGTGTGACACTTGATGTAGCACACTTATTCGTGTCTAATAAACTTAGTGTTAAATACAGCTGTCTGATCTGATTGGTTTGGCAAGTGCAACATTCTTATCCCAGACAATGTACTTTAGTTGAAGCTCAATTATCCAAATCAATTAAAACCAGTGGCAGTCCAGATAATCGATTTCAAAGTTAAAACAAAAAATATTATGTCGACAAGACAAAACAATATAAAAATATGCACTACAGCTATATTAAATGACATAATGTCAATTTACAATTTTAATTTGGTTGAAAATAACTTGTTCTTGATCTTTTCACCCTGATGCGCTTCAGTTGTAACAACTACAAGGGATTCCATTCCTTCAAACCACATCTAGGACCACTACCATAACTAGAACTTCAAAGCTTCTGTGTGCGATGGTCCTTGATATACAGGGTGAATTTTTCAAGTGTGCGTGGAGGGGGAAATCGAGAACTATAAGGATTAGCAAAAAATACTGAAAGGACTTACGAGGCCGATTTTGGTGAAAACTAAAACTACATAATCAGTTTTAAAAAATCTTATTTCCCTAGCCGGGAATCGAACGAGTTCATTTTGAAAAAAAAAACATCCTGTATTAATGCATCATCTGATAGTGTTACTTATAAGGATCAAATTCTGGAAACTCGTAAGTCCTTTCAGCATTTTTCGCTAATTCTTATAGTTTCGGATTTCCCCATCCCCGCACACTTGAAAAATTCACCCTGTATATCCTCAGTTTCAGTATTTTCTTCATCTTTATTCTCGTAACTTGAAACTTGAAATCCAAGGTCTTCATTATCACATTCCACCCAAACTCTTTGATATTTAAAAATAAGTGAGAGCGAGAGTAAATAGTCAGAGACGCTTTTAAACTTATCTTTTTGTGTAGATTGTTGCATGATACAAAATTTTAAAATGCATAGTTAAAGCCGTGATACACGTCCGAATAATTGGATATCCAGATAATAGGGGTTTGCATAATCGGGATTCTACTACATTCACAAAGAGTATCATCTAATGCATCTCAGGCCAATCTCAAGGAATACTGTGATCTTATATTTGGTTACAGATCCACAAGTAGCAATGGCCAATTACTATCCAGTTAACCACATGCTTGTTCGCTACTTCCACAGTCATTGTAAAAACAGAAAACTTGGCAATACTTACATTACTTATTATTGAACTTCCAATCCTGTCTGCACATAGGGCACTGCTGTTGCGGCTGAGAGTGTAGCCACTTCACGATACAGTGGATATGGAAGCAGTGGGAGCATGCGCCCCACACCAGCGGACAGTCGTCGCCCGGCAACTTGCAGTCGGGGCAGCAACTGTCGAAGGGCATGCGACAGATGCCGCAGTTGTCGTCGTTGGCCACCCACCTCCACGTCGCTACTCCGGTCCAACCTTCAAATGTTAAGAGCGGTTTTGAGATGATCAGTGATAAAGAAACGATAACATTAATTGGGTAAGATCAACACTGGGAAGATTTTGAATGTAATTGCAGTCTAATTTGAAAACATTTTTTTAATTCATCATAAACAAGGCTGTACAATGTCAAGATATTTATGGTATCTTAAATGACAATTTATGTGATTTTCGCCATGGATTTTATTTATGAATGAATCAATGAAGTTGAATAAATAGTCATAATATTTACAGTTAACATAAAAAGGCCTGGTTGAAATCCTTCTCCTTGAAAACTAATAACCTTGTTTAAACTGTATCAGACATAACTATTAGAAATTTAGATCGATATACAAACATATAAGATAGATACATAAATGGTTTAACTGAGCCTTAGTGGTATCAACGTTTTCATAGTCAAACTACAGATAGGATCCTAGTTTTCGTCGAATTAGGGATGAAGTGTCAAAGGGTTACAGTACCCACAACACATCAGATAATTGAGATGACCATTAGCAATTTCCATTCACATAAAACAGAGAAACATGAAATCAATGCCTTACTTTTGACTGTAACCTTCATATCATTCCTTCGCAGAAGACACTATGCTTTCTCTTTGTAATAAATGCACAATAACATCAATAACACAAGTTTACTTTATAATTACAGTGTAAATAAAGAACCGTATTTTCTCAACAAATAAGCAAACATATATTTATCAAAGCAAAACAATTCAATAGCCAAACTTAGCGAGTGACAAAAATTAATGACTTGACACTTGACAGGTACTTGACGGGGTTGACGGTTGGCGTTTAAAAAACTATCTACTCAGGCCAAGGAAATTTCAGTGTTGCAATAAAATGTTTTTAACAAATTGGAAAACATTTAGGTTCGTAAAATAAATAAATAAATAACGCTTCACACTCATATCTTCCTAGTGTGGGGCACACTAGGATTCCCTGTGTCGCGGGTGCCATTGACAAAACACAAGACAAGGGCAAGTAATAAAGGACACTAAAATAATAGTAAGACCAGTAAAACATTTTAAGAAATAGATATACACTTTTAAAATAGTAAAATTATATCACAATAACGAAATATTTATCATCCTCGAGAATTCATCAATATTATACTATCAATAAAGTTCATAAAAGGTTAAAGAGCCATCTATGTGCTTGTAATGGAAACATTCAGGTAAGCGCATCATACCTTGGCTAGAAAAACTGCAAATTTTACTCGTTGCATTATTGAAAATACATATTAATATAGGCACTGCCCTTTCCGTTTGAAGATTAGAATGCTATTAAAAATAAGAATAACATAAGCAAACTAGCGCAAGAATGTTTAATATGAGTATACTAGGTGACCCGGATCTGGGCACATTGTTGGGTAACAGCGTTACTAACTAATTCAGAGGCACGTGCGGCGTGCCGTTGGAACGCCTTATGAATGTGAAGGACCCTTAAGAAGCATTCCCTTGTTACTGTAGGTTAAAATTATAATTAAAATTATGTTACCTAATAATTTAGTTCGTCTGCTTATCTCATTTTCGTATGAGTGCCTGGTAAAATGTAATAGTATTGTGTACAGTTGAAGGTAATATTTGTTTGCAAACAATGATTTTAAGCAAGGATTTAAATACATTATTAACAGCAAAAACTTTTTATTGTATAGCGGAAATCATAGAACATTACAAATTGCATACATATTTTGAATTTGCACCAAAAGTAAATAGAAATTGAATAATATATAGGAAACGAAAGTGAAATACCCGAGGATCTAAGAAATTGCTTCTAAGTGCTTACTGTATAAGTATGATACCCAAACACTATAGGTATGTCTATACCTTAATGTTTTATCGATTGGTCAGGGATTTACATCACATAAATCAGAACCGCCACTTAATTTATTGGTTTGTATAAATGGGTGCATAAGCATATGTGTTTCCATCGATTGGTCAGGGGCGGCGTGCCGGCGTGGCTTACCGTCCGATCATTAACCCAGTTGCGGGGCGCTAGGCGGCGCGGTCGGCCGCCGGCCGCTGCCAGTCCTACACGATGCAACTGCCCGAAACACCGCCGCCACCACTCGCTCCTTTATGGGATCGCGTTCTCCGCGCTCGCGCTCTACCCCCCGACCTCGATGTTCAACTACTCTATGTCGCTATACGGGATCGCCTCACACATCCCGAATGGGAAGTGCGCCTGCATGCTCTGAGAGTTCTCGCCGATCTTCTACCCCTCTCCGGAAACGCACTCGCCTTCCCCTTCGATCAAGTGATAGACAACTTAGGACACAACTCCCCGAACGTGAGGAAGGCGGCCCTAGACGCACTTAAGGTTTTTTGCTCCCATTGCGAAGATCCCGAATGTGCTGCGCGTTCAATTTTAGATAAGTGCTCGTATAATAATATAAGACCTCACTCAGCAGATTTTGATATGAAAGTGAATATTATAACAGGAATAATATTGTCCATTCCGTCCGTAATGACTATATTGAAACGGAGATACCGTGAGCTTGATTTGTTTCCTATTTTTAAAGTTCTAGGTGATAAACTTTTTGACTCTATACACAGAGATGTAGCATTACGATCGTTGATGAAACTTCGTAGGATTTGTTTACCCCGTGATTACATGTCATTTTTCTCGAGATTAGACACAAGGGTGCAGGATAAGTTTCGTTTATTGTGCGAATTATATGACGAAGACTCGCTTGATGTGTATTATGCTCCGAGGAAGACGTATTATCGAAATGGTGATGACCAATCAGTGATTAAGGTCAACCAAGTCTTTAACGGCCAAGTTACAGCTCCTATACGATTGTCCACTGATACATCTTCGGAAGATTCATATCAAGTGCCATTTAATGCGAATCATTTTGCTAAAGTTATTATTGAAACCGAAATCAAATTTGATTCGGATACAGCGATTACGATGACTGTATTGGAACAAAACGAAACGGAATCAGAGAAAAATACAGGAAGCGATGATGACGGAGATAATTCTGACCGATACCTTTTAAAGTACAGTGATGGCGAATCGGAAGAAGATTCCGATGTAGTTGTCAAGAAAGTGCGGTTTGGTGGTGAAAGTGTAAAAATCCGGACTCCAGATAGTGATAACCTGCTTACAAGCGAAGACGATAACAATCAGAGTGCATCTTCCCCTTTAGAAAAATCAAACATAGAAGAGGTTTTACCTGAGACTCCAGCAATCGTTGGAAAACTAAATGAAATCAAACGAGAAGCTATGGAAAGGGAATCGAAATCAAAAGCCACGAAAAAGAGTGGAATTCCTCTTCCAGTTATCTACAATAAACCAAAGCAACAAGTGGAAACTAAATATAACAAGGTCAAATTAAAATCAAAGTCGCTGAGTGAACTGTACGACTATTTCAACAAGAAGAATGACGTAGAAAGTAAGCCTAAAGGTTCAGGGTTTGCGTTGACCCTGACTGAAGTGCGATCGCCTGAAAAGGTACCAAGTCCAGTGGAGCCACACAGAGAAGTGGAAGTCCTGCACAATTTGCAACGAAGTCCAACTGTGTCTCCCCGTCGTCAACAAACTCCTGTTCAAATAGAGCGTGATCGGTAAGCAATTGAGAAAAATATTCATATATTTTTCTGTTTAATCCACATAATTTCTGTATCTATTTTAAGATAGTACAATTATTGTTGGAATGCTAAAGTTAATAATTTTCATTTATCAAAGAAAACAAAAGACTATATATATACACTGTGTATTTATTTTTGTCTCTATACAAATATACTGTCAATTACCATATTGTAGCCCACATAATTTGTGAAGAATATCAGTATAGAATTACAGGTGCAATTAGTTCTGTCAAGGTTGTTAATCCAAGGTCGATTATTAATGACCATGGCTTAAGGTTATTGTTTTCTAGTAACCTATCAGGCTAATCAACTCTGTAAGTTAATATGTATTGTAACTAAATTATGGCCACAAGCATGCTACATAAATACCTTCGCACGAATAAGTTTAATCATTTAGTAGATATTTTTTCAAAGTATGAAACGAATTTAACTGCAATGGTAAAGCGTAGAGATATTTATTGACTTAAGTAATGATTATAAGGGGTAGCAACGCAACAGTAGACGAACTTATGTGGTACTAACCAGAACACAAAATCCAGGAAATGGGCAGCAACGTCTTCCTGTCTATCAACACCCATTGCGGCCACAAGATTCTGACCAGTTGTCTAAAACCCCCATTAAAGCATTCCTATCTCAATAGACTTGTAAAGTCTTTATGAATGGAACTAGAATACAGAAGAGCTTTATCAGAGTTCGAAGTGGTGTTAATGCCATCAAGGAACCTAAGCCAAGGAACCTAAACAGATAATGAAATCGCTAAAGACGCTAAAAAGACGCTATCTACACTATGATTATCAACAGTATGATTTTGTCCTGTGTCGTAGGTACCATGGACACACAAAGACAAATACACAAACACCCAGAGCCAGAACGGAAATTAAAATGCATCATTAAGATATCTGTCAGACCGGGAATCGTATCCGGGACCCACTGCGCGGCAGACCGGTATGATGACCGTTTCGCCACGGGGGTCATCGGTTAAGTAATAAGTTAATAACCATCTCAATTTGAGTATTTTTTGCCAGGTTTGTTCTCAATTTAGTGGCATCGTCCGCCTTCGATGCACACTTGCTGTCGCCTCGGCCACCATCACCTCTACGAGCTCATTACGATTGGGAGGAACTAGGAGTAGTGCCGAGGCATGTCTCTGATCAACTGCACAATACGGTAGGTAATCTGATCTACATGATTGATTGTAAGTTAATTGTGGGCAATCTTCCCTTCTTGGCGCTTTGAATTTTAATCAAATTAAATTTTGAACTTGTATTCGTTTCGAAGACTCTAGCATGCGCTTGTGAAAATTATTTTAATAATTATCTTCTCGGAAAAGTTTGTCCCCTTCAAACCAACAATGCTTCAAACCAACACCACACCCTTCAAACAAACAATGCTTAACAGCACTGTTTTATGTAGAAGATGGTGTAGAGGTACTCAAATACTTTATTATAATTTATTATAATTGATCATGTTAGGGAACTCATAGTGTTGTGTTTATATTTTTACATTAAGTAACTTTATCCATAAAAATACATAGGAAAGCGCTTTGCGTTACGATAACAGTTATGGAGCTACTGGTTACTTATACCTATTGTTTGCACCCGCATGGTGTCATCTAGGTACTGTTAAATAAACATAGTTTACATAGTTACAGACATTTATGGATACTAAATATCAGATGGACTACTTGTTCCTTCGCCGTTTAATAAACATAGAAAAAGCATCGCATGACTTAAAACAAGTGGAACGGTATGTACCTACTATAAAAAGGTATTCAGGTGTCGTGAATGTAATTAAGATAAAGAATTAAGTTCTAAGAAGCATGAAGGTAAAAACAGTTTTGCATTCATTGCATTATACTTTTACAAAAAACTACAAAAATGTGCATATTACCTTAAGGGGTAAAATGTTTAAAATTCTTAGCGTAATTTGATCCACTATTTACAGCATTGTTAAACTATTTAATTTAATACCTACTTAAAAGAAATGTATTTGGTAACGTCACAGGTTGTTTTAAATTTAAATGCCTTTTATTTTTTTCTTAGATTTGGTCAGAATGACAGTACCCATACCTACCTACCTCTTCTTATACATTCACCATTATCCATTATTATTTCACAGTTAAACACGTATCTTGTGAACCTTGTCATACAAAATCTTTTACTGTATAAAGTTGTAATAATTCGTCGGGTAGATATAAATAAAATATAAAATATTTATAAATATGACCAATACTAATAAATCATTATCTATATAGGTAATTTTTATGTCGTGAAAATGAGTTTATAATGAAGTAATGTAAATAAATCCCTTATGTGGAACCATGCTGGTGTAAGACATCCCCATGCCCTATGTCGGCCTGTGTATTCCAAAAGAAGATGGACGAGGGGAACTTTCTTTCTACATATGATCTTCCAGCTGCTGATAATTATCCCTTTCTCATTCTGCAGCCTTCTTCAAGACACTAACCTAATCTAACCATGCAATTTTTTATATGATCGAAGTAGCAAACGAGCATGCAGTCCACCTGGTGGTAAGTGGCAACTGGCAAAGTGGCTGCCCATGAACATCTGTAATCAACCCCAGATAAGATCAAGATCCTAGCTGAGGTTGATCACAGATGCGTTGCTACCCCTGAGGACTGAGCTGGAATGCCTCTGATAAGTATTCCCTTGACACAAATGTATCTATGATTCCGTATTTAGGAGAACTGGATCGCCGCAGTGAAGGCAGCAGACCAGCTCCACAGCACGTTGTTGGAGCCTGACAATGTGAGCAGAGTGGAGCCAGCCGCGTTGTCCCTGGTGCAGCACATGTGGGCGCTCAGTGATGCGGTATGTTTATTATTAAAATTATTCTTTGACTTAACTGTGAAGAACTATCTCGAGGAAAGCTACATGTTTCAACGTTCTTCAAAATGTCCTAAAAGTTGTCTGAAGTCTTTCATTCTTAGAGAATACCGAATACCCTTGTCTAGTAGTGGGACAATAGTGTATTGATTGTGATGAAGAGTACCTACGTAGATATAGTATATACTCTTCGCTTTAATTAAATTGAATACAAGATTGAATTTAAAGTTAATTTAATACAAAATGCTTTAAGCTACTATTTAAAGTAACAATTTAATTGATGATTTTTGATTGATTTTTGTATCTGAAGAACTCAACTTGGCTGCAAGAACTAGTATTTATCGACACAATACCGCAATCAGAGATATTTTCCATTCCAAGTTCTGAATGAGCTACTTCACGTCATGTAAATCTACGAACGACTCTATCAGCTTCCGAGCCTTGTCAGTTGAATGGCAACTAATTGCGTGCTAAGAATGTACGAGATATAGTATATATGTAGGTTACTAAAGCGTAACGCAGCGTAATGTGGAACCTACTTGAATCGTGATGATAAAGTCGACGTAACTGCAGGGTTTAATCCTCCCCATGTGCATGCAAGGTTTTTAAAGCAGAGCTTACTTTTAAATGTGGTCGCACCACACGAACATCGGGTCTATTCTTAGTTACAATTTCAACTGTCTTGTTGAATGAAATGTGTCTAAAGGTAGACTTTGACACATTTCGTTGGATACACGAAGAAATATATCGAAAGACTCGTGCGAATGAGTACATAAAAGTCTGAATTAGATTAGAGTCTAGAATTAACGTAACTGAGTAACATTTATAACATTTGAGGCGTTACAGCAACCTATCTATACGTTGCAATCTTGAGATGTAACTGTAAATATATGCAAAATTTTGTTTCTAATTGGTGTCCCGAAAAGGAGTCTAATGATTTGAATGTATCGGTGCCATAGATGTATCATCGATATCATCTGAGTGCAGATATCTAATTCTAAAATAATCTTAGTCCCTAAAACTCACTTGCTTTACGGTGAAGGAATACACCGTGAGGAACCTGCAAATGTAAGAGTTTTTAAAAAAAAAGTTCTCAAAGGTGTGTGAAGTCTACCAATTCGCACTTGGCCAGCGCGGTGGACTAAGGCCTAAAT